>JAVTVY010016420.1:0-60906 GCA_036873755.1 Hanleya hanleyi | reverse complement strand
GGAGTGGGGTGGGAGTGGGAATATACCCAAGGGTGTAGTTGACGAATGTAGTCAATGCAGTAGTATCCGATATGCTATTATGAAAATAGCATATGGGGTCGGGCTAGGCCTAGTTTCAGAGATACAGGGTGGAGCTCTGAACGGGGGGGGGGGGGGGGGGGATATATGCCCCCAGGGTGTATTGGGTGAGTGCAACCAATGCAGTATCAGATATGCTATCTGAAACTATCAGTATATGGGGTCGGGCGAGGCTTAGTTCTGCGATACATGGTGAAGCTCTGTTCCGGGGATGGGGTTAGAGGTGGATATACCCTCACGGTGTAGTGAATGAGTGCAATCAATGCAGTATCAGATATGCTATCTGAAAATATCACTATATGTGGTCGGGCGAAGCTTAGTTTTGGAGATACGTGGTGGGGCTCAGTTCCGGAGGCGGGGTGGGGGTGGGGATATAGTAGTCAATGCAGTAACCGATATGCTATCTGAAAATATCAGCATATGGATTCGGGCGAGGCTTAGTTTCAGAGATACAGGGTGGAGCTCTGTACCGGGAGTGGGGGGGGGGGGGGGGGGTGGATTGAGGGAGGTGGATATATACCCCCAGGGTGTATATATCAGTATATGCGGTCGGGCGAGGCTTAGTTTTGAGATACAGGGTGGAGCTCTATTCCGAGGGTGGGGGAGAGGTGGATATACACCAAGGTGTAGTGAATGAGTGCAATCAATGCAGTATCAGATATGCTATCTTAAAATATCACTACATGGGGTCAGGCGAAGTTTAGTTTTGGAGATACGTGGTGGGGCTCAGTTCCGGAGGCGGGGTGGGGTGGGGATATACCCCAGGGTGTAGTGGACGAGTGCAGTCAATGCAGTATCCGATATGATATCTGAAAATATCAGTATATGGGGTCGGACGAGGTTTAGTTTCGATGATAGAGGGTGGGGAGAGGGGAGAGGGGGATATACCCTCCAGGGTGTAGTGAATGGGTGCAGTCAAGGCAGCATCTTGTATGGTATCTGAAAATATCAGTATATGGGGTCGGGCGAAGCTTAGTTTGGGTGATACATGGTGGAGCTCAGACTTTTACAAAAGCTTGAACACAAGACTTGTATCCTGGAATGTTGACGACGGACAACCAGCCAGCCAGCCAGCCAGACAACAGCAATCCATAGGATGGCTATTGCTTCGCAATCCGTCCAAAAACTATTTCTACACAATGTTCTTTTCAGTATTCCATATTGGAAGTCTCTTAATTTTGTTTCCTATAGTAGTGTCATTACTTATGAAAGCTTCTTCTCAGTTCACGTCGCTTTGTGAGTCAAGTATATTATCCCATTTTTCAAGCAAGATTCTCTAGGCTTCAAACGTATCTTTCCAGAATGGATTTGTGATAGTTTTTATTACTTCCTTGATATATTCGTCTCCCATATTCCATATGTAGGGTGTTTCTGAAAGGTTGAGACTGACTATAGTTTTCCATTTTTTGTTTTGGGAACGTAATCGTTTAATCTAGGATATCTTCAAGCTGTAAAGAAAGTTACTCATATTAGCCATTCTTTAGCCGCAATATCTATAGCCTTGTGTTAGTAAATTCTTTTGATTCTGTCATGTCGCTCGTTCCAAATAAATCTGAATAGTATAGTATTGAGCTCTTGGATAAAGTGGCCAGCTGGATTTGGCAAGGCAAGAAAGAGGTAAGTAAGGCCATCAATTCGATCACTGTAATTTTCCCCAAAAGTGTTAGATTTCTGTGCTTCTATTTACTTAATTCCTTGTTTCAATTGTTCTAATTTGGCTAAATAATTCATTTTCCAAATTTCGTGAAAGTTTGTAGAAGACAACTCTGCTTCAGGTATTTCAAAGTTCGTAATCCATTTTAGCTTCACATAGTTTTATATCTGAGTCAGTCAAAGCACCAATCCAAATTTTCTGTACGTTTATTTTAAGTCCAGATAGTTTGTAAAAGTGGTCCAAACTGTCTAGAGATCTTCTCAAAGAAGTTTCTGAACGGTCAAGGGTTAGCTGAGTGTCGTCCGAGTACTGGCTTATCCAATATTCTACTTTTCCAGTCGTGATACCTTTGACGTGATACCTTTTCAATATCTCCATCGAGAAGCAACAAGCTGCATATGCTTTGAGCCTACCCACCATATCGAAATTCGATAGCCAGCCACTCACGAAAGTCTGGGATCGGCATAGTCCTCGTATGGAACCGTTCTCTTATGTCATATAATAACGGGAAGAAGGAAATTGCTACTAGCTAGTATCTTACAATTTAGCGATTGGACATTGTCCACAAATGCCAAGATGGAACGTAATACAACATATCCGTGAACTTATTAGCTCTAGGAGTGCCTGACGTTCGAGTCGTCAAACGTCTTCGCATTATCAAACGAGACCGAAGAATGAAATTCAATAAATAATCATATATATCTATTATGTCAATCCTTGGATCAAGATTCGTGATTGAATTGTGATTTCATGTGAAGTGATGGACCTTTCCATTATTCTTCAACACTGATGATAAATGATTATATCCACTTGACGCTGAATCCTCGCTTTCCTATCTACTTTTAACAGAAACATTGCTGAACAGAATGGCGGTGCTATGTATTATATTTCCTTCCATGTATACCATTGTTTTTCGGAATGCCTCAGAAGAAACAGCAAAGAATGATTCTCGCATCAGTCAGCACGTAATAGTGATTATTGTATGTATGGCGTCCATTTTGTTTCCAAATTTCGATGTTTTCCTCCAGCGAAAAGTCAATGCGACCTTTCTTATCACAAATGACGTATTTCTAGAGATTGTCTTTTGTTCCATTTAGTGACGGATGAGAACCTAGGACATAGTGAACTAAATAATGGTGATAATTACAACACATATAAGGCAAGTGGGAAGAGGTGGCGACATACTGACAGTCACATGACTTCACAGTATAGTCTTCCGGTTAAACTATTCTAAAGCACATACTAAGAATCTAACGATTCGTGGTATGTGTTGTGTCTCAGATACGCTTTTATTGTACCTGTTCATGTGGCAACTTGGATGACATGACCACACGGCCCCTAGCACCGGCATAATGAAATGTATGTATATAAAGAAGTATTGTTACTCCGAATAACGACAGAAAAGCCATATTTTGGTCAGTATTTCGACATATATTATGCCATCGTCAGAACTGATACACATACATGTTCAACAACACATTTTATACTACACAGGTGAGAAATGTAACCATTCAGGTCTTAGTAGATACAAAAGGCATTGTAGTACAACAGTAGTCAGGTGAACACTTTTCAGGGTGAATAACATAGTCCTTGGTAAGCATATGTGCATATTGGTAATACAAAGATTGTATATACAAGATAAGAACAAAGGTGAACAGATTGTGATTAGTTGAATAAAGTGAGTTCTTTAGATGCTTTTAAACCAGCGTTCAATATCGGCCGTGTACGTCTTATAGCAAGGGCTTCTTCAAATAGTATTTCTGACCAGTGTTAGGCTTTGAATGTATGTATATTATGATGCTTTATGGAGTCATCATACTATAGTCGGTACCTATTTGTTTAGATGCTACTCCTACCTTATTCCATCACGAATCACCCATGGACTGACAAAAATACCCTATCCTTCGATGCTGTATGGTCACAAATTGGTCAGCTCGAGGTGCAAACAGGGCCACCATTTCACTGCATTGGCAGTTAAAAACAGATTATAATTGTATAATATAGTTGAATATATACATAGTTTATTAAATCGTCCCAATTTATATAACTTCATGTGCTCAACATATATTGTTAAATTTCAAATCAGTCCGTTCTTCGAAATGAAAAACAGAAAAAAGAAAGCGGTTTAGGAGTTCTAGATGCTGTACTCTGCATTATGTATCTTATGAAGTGGTATCCTCGTAGGGGACGACTTTTCTATCTGATCTCTCACACCCATATCTTGCTTAATGTTTTACCCTTCGCTTATCCATTAACCCTTTTATTTCCTAATGATTATGATTCCCACTGATTATGATTATCGAATCTGTTTTATAACTTCCTTCACTCCTGATCTGGCCTCCCTGATCCTGCCCCTGAACCTGTACTCTGATCTTGTGTTACGTCAATTCCTGTGATGATGGCACTTCCGGTGATGATGTCACTACTGGTGATGACGTCACATCCGTTCCACCTTCTCCAGCCTGTTTTTGATCATGATCATTTGCCTTAAAGCTCTCAATTTTCCACTACCACTACGTATAATCAGGGTGACCGTATATTGTGGGCATTATCTTATCATTGTGAGGTTACGGAGTGGAAGCAAAACACATAACAGATGTTGACCAGCTCCAAGGAGAAGATGGTGAAGTACAAGTTAATATTCCATTTTAATCTTTGTTCCGTGTACCGTTCTGTATTTTCGGTGTCCCATATAAACTGTTCGATATGGGAGCTCCACCACTTTTACCGTTAACATTAATTCTTGTACGATATATCCCAGCAGGCGATCGCACATTGCTGCAGTGATTGTGATGTATAGATAGGATCTTACAAGGATTCAATACGGCGAAGTGGAGGATTTTTTTGAAAGCTCATATGAGCACATTTTCCACACCATGTGCATTGATTTTATAGTTGATCTCAATGAGGAATTTATCAGGAAGTTGAGAATTCACATAGAAGAGAAAGCAATCATGTGCGCCATGATACTCACTCCCCTCTTCACAGTAGCTGCCTAAACTTTTCTCATTGTATCCACAGCCTTTTGGTATCGGTTTGAGGTGTTTACGTGTGAGTGAATACATGACCCGAGTGTGTTTCAAATAAGACCAATCCAAGTTGGTGAATCCTTCACCAAGGAACATGTCGGCGTTGATGATGATAACGAAGCGTCCTTGCAAGTTGTTTGAAACATAGCCAAAGAGTTCATCGTAGGTCACATCCTTGGATGATTTTACCATATTCGCCTTGCCACGGTCAATTCCATGTTCACTCTTGAGCAGTTTAACAATTTCTTCCGGTTTGTCATTAAATATATGAATTCTGGAAATGGCCGGATGTTGAAGATTCCTCCGAATGCTGTCCACATACTCTAGATCCCGTTCCTTTAATTTTGCAGTGGAATACTTGAAATATCCCCCAATTTTCGCCATATCTTTGTCTGTCATGAGTGGGAATACCAAAATCATGTCCAGACTTCCAGTGGAATCGTTCCTTAGTGCTGTTATCGACGGCACCGGGAGGGTAAGTTGTCGGACTGACGCAGGTTCGCCCATCCGGACGCTCGCCGTGTTCGATAGTTGTCGCTGTACAGAGTCAGTCGTGATGACAAGAAATACACAAATGAATACAGCCTTAACCGCGATGATGACCGTGCGTGGAGTTGGATACTGTAAATATAAGCAAAGTGCCATATGATGAGATAGACGGCAAAAATAATCTAACGAAGTTGACGGGATTAGTCAATTATCTGAACGGAAAGATTTGTATCTCCTCCAGAATGCCGAAGGCCGGATATCCTGTATTACCACTGGTTCTCAATACTCAGACAGTTGTAGATGCTTCAGGCAGTAATTGTCTCAGTTCGTCTGTTTCTTTTATGTGTGGATAATATTCCTACGAAGTAGACTCTCATTTGCAAATTGTCCGGCAGTCAGCGAGTCCATTCGAATCCTTTCGTCGGCAAAATAAGGAGAACCGCTGACATTAGAACCTTGATTTTTGGCATGAACGTGCATTAGGAGGCTGTTGCCAGCAAGTTCTGAGTTGAGATACTTTTAATGAAAATTTGAGCTACTTAAGTGACCTATAACATTACGCTTGGACCCCCAAATCATCTAGATGACCTATAACATTACGCTTGGACCCCCAATTCATCTTCTTCACCCTACTTCGTAGGTCCTGTGACGTTAGACACACTATTCATGAACAATATATACCATTTCTCGTAATTATTTGAAATACGCCAAATATACCACCTAACTGTGTGAAGTGAGTTTAATATTCAAGTATGATAGCAGGTGTATCTCAACAACCCAAAGAGGAAGTTGCTCTTCATACTGTTACCTTCATGTGATCGTGAAGATTCGTCGCCAGGCACAAGACGTAAAGGAGATAGATAGTTCCTTGAAAAAGGCGTATTTTGGTCCTGCTCTAGGAAAATCTAATTCACTGAGCACGTTGGAGAAACAATAGGCGATATTATCGGAAAAAAGTCCTGAAGATTTTCGCATAATTCATCCATAGTTTCAGAAAAATGGCAGATCCTGGCGAAATAGCGGGGGCCTTAGCTGAGATTCACTTAAATGCAGACGAACAAAAAAAAACGTAAGACTTTCACGATATGTACCAGTTGGCCATCCGAACTTTCAAGTTTTGATACACGTTAAATATTTTACTTTGTGAAGACTGTGTCTTTCCAACAAACTCGGTGTAGCACAGTATGACGGTCATTTGATGGCTGGCGACAAGACGAAGACCTTTCACGAACGCCCGGTTTCAGTTCCGAGATAAATAAAAAATACAGGCGGAAAGAAAATGTATATTTTTAAGTTGGTAATGTTTATCCGTAATAAAACAATATGTATCGGTCCTGAATATTTTCGGAGAGGCCCGACAATATTTTCGGGGAAATCAAATGATAACGTCACGTAATAACTGGCATAACTATGACCAGTTAGCGTGGGCGTCGTAATAGCGTGAGTTGGGGCTTGTATTCCTCTTCCACAGAAAAAAAATCCAAGTGGAATGAAATTTTGTAAGAGACTGTCTTTATTCTGTGGCATCTATAATGTCTGCGTCGGTGGTACTATAAAACTTGGTGGAAGCAGTCGACATTTACATCCTTAAAAAAATTATCGAAGGTTTTAAACTTTTGATTTCAATCAAATCAATTCAAATATTTGCTAAAAATGGAACTGTCCGATGAACTAATTTTCTAAACATTTGTCAGAATCGACATAATTTAGTTTGTATACCATAAACGTTTTCTTCCGAGACATTTCTGATGGCATGTGAACAGCGCGCCACTATAAGGAAGCATTCATTGCTCCGTTAGAAGTAATATGACCAGTTCGCCATCCGAATCGGTTGTCTGAAATAAAGGGACTTACAATTCAGAACAAAACGTTTTAATGATGTAATTATATTCAATATTATATAAGCAAATTTATCACCGATAATCGGCTAAACCAGTCAAAATAATAAAATGCAAAGACCCACGCTATTACTGGTTACACAGATTGGCAAAATGTCTGGACTAGGCCTATCATCTGTGAGTTTCTGGAGGTCGGTCAGTGAACAAATGATATGATAATAATCCTTACATGTTCTTCTTTATTCCTTGGTATAGTCTTTGGTCCAGGGATGATTTATTTTTAAAAGAAGAGTATTAAATACAGTAAAATTGGTCTTTGATTATTCACAATAGGCTAGGCGAATATACAGTCTTCGTGAAATTGGTTGGTGCACCGAGAACAAATTCAAATATTGATGAATAAAAACATTTCTGGCAAATTTGATGGAATATTTGACCGTACATCCGTGAGTCTACAGAGGATTTCTAATTCTTTTGAGTTTTGATCCACAATCTACCTGTATTGGAACTCTTGTGGTGTGCCAACACTTATCTTATCAATAATGTAGACAAAATCCCGGAAACATGAATTCTAATCGACCGCACGTTTCTCTTTAACAAGTATCGTAAGAAGGATTGTCTTTTCGAATTGAACAACTGTTCCCGGACTTGTTGTGGTTGAGTTTCTGTGTCTGACGTTACCGGTCGACGAAAAACGTGTTCGGTTGCATAAAGATTTTGTAGATGGAAAAGCGGGATATTGTCCGATATTTCATCAAATGCAACTTTTGTGTGCATTGGGAATAGAAAGCGAGAAAAACCCCTTGGCAAAATAGAAATCCATCACCTTCCAGAGATGTTCCATGTAGTTAAAATACCAGAATCTATAAGATAAAGTTTAATGATTAAAAAACATGGGTGTTATGATTATTGATCGAACGCGTAATACGTTACTGATCGACGAAAAACGTGTTCGGTTGCATAAAGATTTATAGATGAAAAAGCGGGATATTATCCGATATTTCATCAAATGTGGCTTTCGTGTGCATTGGGCATGGAAGCGAAAAAAATCTATGAAGTTAAAATACCAGAAACTAAGATTTAATGATTAAAAAACATGGGTATTATGATTATTGATCGAACCCGTAATATGATGTTTCAGTACAATAAATTCATCAAACACACGATAGTGACATTCTGAGAAGAGATATCAGTTTACGATATCCACGGAAGTAATTTGCATGACTCAAATGCGATGAGCCAATTCCTTTTGAGATCTTGTTTATAAGTAATAATCACCACAGAATCATCGTTCAAGTTTTGGATTGGCAATCCTCCCGCCAAATTCGCGACGAAAAAATCTGAGCTCGCCAATATCCCTGTATAATTTACATCACTGGCTCCCTCACAGATCAATTCCTTGTCTTGCTCATACTAAACGCCAAAGGTAATAACGCTGTGCTTTAGTGCGCTTCTTCGATCTACTCAAGTTGATGCTCATACTTGCGAGTCGATATAACGTCTCCCATGAGCGGATTAAAGCACAATTCTCAAGGTCAGACCCCAGGCTAAGAGCTTCAATATTTTATCCTCAAAGAACATTTGAGGTAATGGGCCATACAGTAGCGAAAATGGATACTAGCCTGAACCTGGAGAAACGGCGCTACGTTTCTGACACAACGAGACAATATCTTGCTTTTTGCATTATTAAACGTTGTGACAAGATTATTACGGCATTTGGCGCTGATAACTGGCGTTTGACACAGAATGGCAACCAGAAGACGAACGGACAATGGCCACAAAGAGTCCAGGGACAGTCATTAAATTCAAACTGACAACCATTATCACAATATTAAGAGAAATTTTTGATCGAATATCTTCCATTTTTCCTGAATTTTGCTTATATTAATGATAGGGCAATTGTGTTGGCACAGATTGTGGATCAGCTCTCAGAAGAATGAGAATCCTTCGTAGACTCAAAAATTTCCACACATGTACGAGAATATATTAATATAGAATAAATCCAATTCACCAGAAATGTTTGTAACCGTCAAAGGTTTATTTTATTAGTATTTTATTTTCGATGCCCCAACCATTTTGATGACTGTATATAAAAAGTACTGTGTGCTATGCGATATGTGATAATTATCAGCGTTCTTTTCGAAATGCTCAATGATTTAATTTTTTATTATTATCATTTTTTGTTTAAATCTTATCGAAAAATAGTTTTGATAAATCGCCCAGAAGTAGACTGGAAGGGGACATTTTCATTTGATTCCCCCGAAAATATGGTCGGGCCTCTCCGAAAATATTTAGGCTCGATAAATATGTATCATTGTTTGATTACAGACTGATATATTGATACTTTTTGATTTGGGTAAACCATACATTTTTTATTTGGGTAAACCATACATTTTCTTTTCTGGTTCATCTCGAAACTGAAGTCGGACGTTCGCGACCGGCCGTTAACCTGGTCTCCAAACATTAAAAGTGGAGTACATGTCCCTAACGTGTATCAATAGTTTTAATTTCGGATCACCAACTGGTATATATCGTGAACGACTTGCGTTGGTTGTTCGTGTGAATTTGGTTGGAACTCTGCCGATGCCCCAGCTATTTCGCCAGAATCCGCCATTTTTTCCCGAAATATTCAGGACATGGACATTTTTTCGAAAATATCGCATATTGTTTCTCCTGTGTACTTAGAGATTTAGTGTTTTAGGCGATAAGCAAGGGTGAGCGAGTGACGGTATGATTTAATGTCGTTTTCAACTATATTTCAGTCATATCACGAAGTTTGCGTCTTATTCCTTTTCACACCCAGGAACTCCACGGGTGGGGTTAAACAAGGGACAGCTTTGTTAGGTTTACTTAAAGCCTAACCCTGGCCGTCTGACCACGATATATTGTGACAAACATCGTATTTAATTGCTTCAGTAATATATGTTTCCGTCTATTTATAGTCCTACAGCAGAGGCAAGCAAAAGAGCGGGGTCCGCTTTTATCAAAACGAACTGAGAAAGGTTATAAAGACCTGGATGTTTGATGTTTTAGGACAGAACAGTTTTGGGAATTATGTAGGATGGCATGTAAAATTTGCGTGTTGGATTCCACAGAACATCGAGAAAATATAGATGTATTAAATTTTCGATCCGAAACTTCATCAGGGCTGTATAGAATAAACTATCCCTATTCATGGAGAAACGGTGGAACGCTTCACATCGTCAGCTCATACCTAGAAATTTACCATGATGAGGAACGAAGACTACGTTTGCGATGTTGATAGCTGGATCAAATTTGACAAAATCAGGCTAAAGCTTCGTGAGGGGCGAACCTACTCAGACTGGTGGAAGGAGATTATATCAACCTCCAAAACACTGCACATGCAGGATACTGATACGACAAAGTAGAAACTTTATTCCTCAACTTCCAGTTCAAATAAATCGAAAAGTGTTGCGTGCAATGGATAAAATGATGAAGCCGCGCGTATGCTAAAGGAGGAATATCAGAATCTCCAATCTAAACAGAAGCAGCCACTTAATCTGAAGCCAATCATAGCTTACACAAAAATAAAAGTCTATGCGATTTACTTGTCGGAAGTAAACTATATCCTCTAACATAGGTTGGTGACTGAAATTTACGTTCGTACGATTTACTGCCATGGCATAAGATATACTATAGCATCCTTTTAAAACCATCAGAAACATATTTTAGGAAATGTTTTGTTTAAAACATCCCTGTGCCAGTGCCCACATCCACACATAAAATACAAATATACATACTACAATACCAAAACAGGACGTTACGGTACGAAATCGTATACAAATACACACAATACATATACACTACTATATGTATAATACACATACAATGGAATTTCCTAAGTGGTGTCTCCCCCAAAAATACAAACTATAATACATCAGATTACATACATGCATTGGTATAGGTTTATCCATTTATATACACAGTTTTCAATGTTTATCTGCATATTACCATCAGATATATTACACTAGGATACTCCCCGTACAAATGTAATCGCACACAATTCAAAGTATATATATAAAATATTAGTATAAGGCAAAAATGTATTTTCATCACACAAACTGGTGGAGATATAAACAATTAATCTTTAATATGGAATTTGGCAACTTGAAGTAAAAATAGTTGCCCATTTTTGGTAAACGGTGGTAAAACAAATCAAGATTATATGGGCGGCTTCAGTCAAAGGCCTTTAATGGAAATCCATTACATAGCAAATATTTCTTCGGTGTCATTTATGGAAGATACTCTCTTGGTGCTAATTTGGTGCTAATACTGTTATATGGAATATGGAATAGATCTTTGGCTTATGGACGCGGATATTCTTTAATGGACGACGGCTGAATTATGAACGACGGCCCAGACGCTTGTAATTCTCAATCTGGTACTGGTGCTGAAGTTTGTTTAAAAGTATATTGTTGTATATTTATTGTTGCATATATATCGTTTTGCTACCAACATCAGAGTATTTAGGAAGTGCTGAACATTTCATTCAGCCATACCTGCAAATCGGATCATAAACTGTGTACATCACGATAAAATAAAAACAAGTGTTCAATCGATTCTTTTTTTGATGTGCTAAAAGAGCAATGGTTGTCATCTTTTTTCCCAATTATATGTAACAAAACTATTTGTACACAATGTTCTTTGCAGTATTCGGTATTGGAAGTCTCTTAATGTTGTTTCCTTGGCAGTAGTGATATTACTTATGAACGCATCCTTCCAGTTCGCGTCGCTTTGTGTGTCGAGTATATTGTCCCATTTTCGGCCCATTTGTTCTAAAAGACTCACTCGTATTATTTATTATGTCATAAATATCTTTCATCCCTTTTCTTGTCTTGTCTTCTCTTGTCCTTTTTTCAATTCCATAGTTTGGGTAATGTACTGGAAATTGTTTATTTATAATGGTTGCTAATTCTGTAGAGATTGATCTCACGACACGCATATAATCCAGATATGTTCCTTTGATGCTGAATTTTTCTTTCAGCCTATTGAAATCGAGAAACTCTCGTTGCTGTTAAAAATATCTCTAATGTACATTATTTTCTTTTGGAACCAGTCTTTGATACAAGTTTGTTTTAATTTACCGTTAAACCATCATGAGTCGTCCAAAATGTCAGTTATGACGGTGTGCATCAATTTCTTGAGTAAGATCAACAATGCTTCAAACGTATCTTTCCAAAATGGATTTATAATAGTTGTTTTTATTACTTCCTTGATATATTCTTCCCCCACGTTCCATATGTAGGCTGTTTCTGAAGGGTTGCGACTGATTATGGTTTTCCATTTTTTGTTTTGGGGATGTAATCGTTTAGTCCAGGATATCTTCAAGCTGTGAATGAAGTTACTCATATTAACCATTCTTAAGTCGCCATGTCTATAGTCTTGTGTTAGTACATTTCGTTTGATTCTGTCATGTCCCTCGTTCCAAATAAATCTGAATAGTAGTATTGAGCTCTTGGATAAAGTGGCCAGCTGGGTTTGGCAAGGCACGAAAGAGGTAAGACCATCGATTCGATCACTGTAATTTTCCCCAAAAGTGTTAGATTCCATTTACTTAATTCCTGTTTCAATTGTTTCAATTTGGCTAAATAATTTGTTTTTCATATTTCGTGAAAGTTTGTAGAAGACAATTTTGCTGCAAGTATTCCAAAGTCCGTAACCCATTTTAGCTTCACGTCCTGACATACTTTTATATCTGAGTCAGTCAAAGTACCAATCTAAATAGCTTTTGTTTTCTGCACGTTTTCTGCAAGTCCAGATAGTTTGTAAAAGTGGTCCAAACTGTCTAGAGATCTTCTCAAAGAAGTTTCTGAACGGTCAAAGGTTAGCTGAGTGTCGTCCGAGTACTGGCTTATCAAATATTCTACTTTTCCAGTCGTGATACCTTTGACGTGATACCTTTTCAATAACTCCATCGAGAAGCAACAAGCTGCATATGCTTTGAGCCTACCCACAATACCCGAAATTCGATAGCCAGTCACCCATGAAAGTCTGGGACCAGCATAGTCCTCGTATGGAATCGTTCTCTTATGTCACATAATAACGGGAAGAAGGAAGTTGCTACTAGCTAGTATCTTACAATTTAGAGATTGGACATTGTCCACAAATGCCAAGATGGAACGTAATACAACATATCCACGAACATATATTAGTTCTTGGATTGCCCGACGTTTGAGGCGTCAAACCTCTTCGCATTATCAAGCGAGACCGAAGAATGAAATTGGATAAATAATCATATATATCTATTATGTCAATCCTTGGATCAAGATACATGATTGAATTGTGATTTCATGTGAAGTGATGGGCCTTTCCACTATTCTTCAACACTGATGATAAATGATTTTATCCACTTGACGCTGAATCCTCGCTTTCCTATCTACTTTTAACAGAAACATTACCGAACAGAATGGCTGTGCTATGTATTATCTTCCCTTCCATGTATACCATTGTTTTTCGGAATGCCTCGGAAGAAACAGTAAAGAATGATTCTAGCATCAGTCAGCACGTAATTCATTTTATGAATGGCGTTCATTTTGTTTCCAAATTCGATGTTTTTTTACTCCAGCAAAAAATCAATGCGACCTTTCATATATCACAAATGACGTATTTCTAGAGATTGTCTTTTGTTCCATTTAGTGACGGATTAGAATCTAGGACCTAGTGAATTAAACAATGGTGATAATGTATGTATATTATGATGCTTTATGGAGTCGTCATACCATAGTCGGTACCTATTTGTTTAGACGCTACTCCTACCTTATTCCATCACGAATCACCCATGGACTGACAAAAATACCGTAAACTTCGATGCTGTATGGTCACAAATTGGTCAGCTCGAGGTGCAAATGAGACCACCATTTCACTGCATTGGCAGTTAAAACAGATTATAATTGTATAATATAGCTAAATATATATATATGCGTAGTTTATTAGATCGTCTCAATTTATATAACTTCATGTGCTCAACATATACTTGTTAAATTTCAAATCCGTCCGTTCTTCGAAATGAAAAACAGACAAAAGAAAGCGGTTTAGGGGTTCTAGATCCTATACCCCTGCATTATGTCGCCTAAATATTATCTTGTGAAGTGGTATCCTCGTAGGGACGACTTTTCTCATTGATCTCTCACACCCATGCCTTGCTTAATGTTTTGTCCTTCACTTATCCATCAACCCTTTATTCCCTATTGATTATGATTCCCACTGATTATGATTATCGAATCTGGTTTATAACTTCCTTCGCTTCTGATCTGGCCTCCCTGATCCCTCTCTGCTCATGATCCTGCATCTGAACCTGCACCCTGATCTTGTGTCAATTCCTGTGATGTGATGATGGCACTTCCGGTGATGATATCATTACCGGAAATGATGTCATTTCTGGCGATGACCTCACATCCGTTCCATCTTCTCCAGTCTGTTTTTGATCATGATCATTTGCCTCAAAGCGCACAGTTTCCCACTACCACTACGTATAATCAGGGTGACCGTATATTGTGGGCTTTATCGTTTCATTGCGAGGTTACAAAGTGGGAGCAAAACACATAACAGATATTGACCAGTTCCAAGGAGAAGATAGTAAAATACAAGTTAATATTCCATTTTAATCTTTGTTCCGTGTACCGTTCTAGATTTTCGGTGTCCCATATAAACTGTTCGATATGGGAGCTGTACCACTTTTACCGTCAACATTAATTCTTGTACGATATTTCTCAGCAGGCGGTCGCACATTGCTGCAATGATTGTGATATATAGATAGGATTTTACAAGGATTCAATACGGTGAAGTGGAGGATTTGTCTGAAAGCCCATATGAGCACATTTTCCACACCATGTGCATTGATTTTATGCTTGACCTCAATGAGGAATTTATCGGGAAGTTGAGAATTCACATAGAAGAGAAAGCAATCATGTGCGCCGTGATACTCACTTCCCTGATCACAGTAGGTGTTTAAAATTGTCTCATTGTATCCACAGCCTTTTGGTATCGGTTTGAGATGTTTACGTGTGAGTGAATACATGACCCCAGTGTGTTTCAAATAAGACCAATCCAAGTTGGTGAATCCTTCACCAAGGAACATGTCGGCATTGATGATGATAACGAAGCGTCCTTGCAAGTAGTTTGAAACATAGCCAAAGAGTTCAGCGTAGGTCACATCCTTGGATGATTTTAAGATATTCGCCTTGCTAAGGTCAATTCCATGTTCACCCATGAGCAGTTTAACAATTTCATCCGGTTTGTCATTAAATATATGAATTCTGGAAATGGCCGGATGCTGAAGATTCCTCCGAATGCTGTCCACGAGCTCGAGATCCTGTTCCTTTAATTTTGCAGTGGAATACTTGAAATATCCCCCAATTTTCGCCATATCTTTGTCTGTCATGAGTGGGAATACCAAAACCATGTCCAGACTTCCAGTGGAATCGTTCCTTAGTGCTGTTATCGACGGCACCGGGAGGGTAAGTTGTCGGACTGACGCAGGTTCGCCCATCCGGACGCTCGCCGTGTTCGATAGTTGTCGCTGTACAGAGCCAGTCGTGATGATAAGAAATAAATGAATAAACCGCGATGATGACCGTGCGTGGAGTTGGATACTGTAAATATAAGCAAAGTGCCATATGATGAGATGTATATACACGGCAAAAATAATCTTGCGAATAAAAGGATTGAATTCAACGAAGGTAACGGGATTAGCCAATTATCTGAACGGAAAGATTTTTATCTCCTCCAGAATGCCGAAGTCCGGATATCCTGTATTAACACTGGTTCTCAATACTCAGACAGCTGTAGATGCTTCAGGCAGTAACTGTCTCAGTTCGTCTATGTTTCTTTTATATATGGATAATATTCCTACGAAGTAGACTCTCATTTGCAAATTGTTCGGTAGTCAGCGAGTCCATTCGAATCCTTTCGTCGGCAAAATAAGGAGAACCGCTGACATTAGAACCTTGATTTTTGGCATGAACGTGCATTAGGAGACTGTTACCAGCAAGTTCTGAGTTGAGATACTTTTAATGAAAATTTGAGCTACTTAAGTGACCTATGACATTACGCTTGGACCCCCAAATCATCTAGATGACCTATAGCATTACGCTTGGACCCCCGATGCATCTTCCTCACCCTACTTCGTAGGTCCTGTGACGTTAGACACACTATTCATGAACAATATATACCATTTCTCGTAATTATTTGAAATACGCCAAATATACCACCTAACTGTGTGAAGTGAGTTTAATATTCAAGTATGATAGCAGGTTTATCTCAACAACCCAAAGAGGAAGTTGCTCTTCATACTGTTACCTTCATGTGATCGTAAAGATTCGTCGCCAGTCACAAGACGTAAAGGAGATAGATAGTTCCTTGAAAAAGACGTATTTTGGTCCTGCTCTAGAAAAATCTAATTCTCTGAGCACGTTGGAGAAACAATAGGCGATATTATCGGAAAAAAGTCCTGAAGATTTTCGTATAATTCATCCATAGTTTCAGAATAATGGCAGATCCTGGCGAAATAGCGGGGACCTTAGCTGAGATTCACTTAAATGCAGGCGAACAAAAAAACCGTAAGTCTTTCACGATATGTACCAGTTGGCGATCCGAACTTTGAAGTTTTAATACACGTTAGATATTTTACTTTGTGAAGCCTATGTCTTTCCAACAAACTCGGTGTAGCACAGTATGACGGTCATTTGATGGCTGGCGACAAGGCGAGCGAAGGCCTTTCACGAACGCCCGGATTCAGTTCTGAGATAAATAAAAAATACAGGCGGAAAGAAAATGTATATTTTACACTAGCAAAAGTGTAAGTCGGTAATGTTTATCCGCAATAAAACAATATGTATCGGTCCTGAATATTTTCGGAGAGGCCCGACAATATTTTCGGGGAAATCAAATGATAACGTCACGTAATAACTGGCATAACTATGACCAGTTAGCGTGGGCGTCGTAATAGCGTGAGTTGGGGCTTGTATTCCTCCTCCACAGAAAAAAAAATCCGAGTAGAATGAAATTTTGTAAGAGACTGTCTTTATTCTGTGGCATCTATAATGTCTGCGTCGGTGGTACTATAAAACTTGGCGGAAGCAGTCGACATTTACATCCTTAAAAAAATTATCGAAGGGTTTAAACTTTTGATTTCAATCAAATCAATTCAAATATTTGCTAAAAATGGAACTGTCCGATGAACTAATTTTCTAAACATTTGTCAGAATCGACATAATTTAGTTTGTATACCATAAACGTTTTCTTCCGAGACATTTCTGATGGCATGTGAACAGCGCGCCACTATAAGGAAGCATTCATTGCTCCGTTAGAAGTAATATGACCAGTTCGCCATCCGAATCGGTTGTCTGAAATAAAGGGGCTTACTATTCAGAACAAAACGTTTTAATGATGTAATTATATTCAATATTATATAAGCAAATTTATCACCGATAATGGGCTAAACCAGTCAAAATAATAAAATGCAAACACCAACGCTATGACTGGTTACACAGATTGGCAAAATGTCTGGACTATAGGCCTATCATCTGTGAGTTTCTGGAGGTCAGTCAGTGAACAAATGATATGATAATAATCCTTACATGTTCTTCTTTATTCCTTGGTATAGTCTTTGGTCCAGGGATGATTTATTTTTAAAAGAAGAGTATTAAATACAGTAAAATTGGTCTTTGATTATTCACAATAGGCTAGGCGAATATACAGTCTTCGTGAAATTGGTTGGTGCACCGAGAACAAATTCAAATATTGATGGATAAAAACATTTCTGGCAAATTTGATGGACTCCGTGAATATTTGACAACATCCGTGAGTCTACAGAGGATTTCTAATTCTTTTGAGTTTTGATCCACAATCTAAGCGGTGTGAAGTAGCGGTGTGAAGTGGGTTTGCTATTGGATATTGGACATTGGACATTCGGATCTCACAGGTTCGGTTTACAAAGGTTAAATATTCAAAAATATTCAGTGGATATTCGTTGGATATTCATTTGATATTCGTTGGATATTCGATGGATATTCGTTTGATATTGGATATTCAATGGATATTCGACATATGAAATGCCGATTCGTCTCATATCATGTAAAGGGGTATAATTAATGGACTTTACGTGTAAACTAAAATGCGCGCCGCTCAGATTTTACTATATTCTGAAAGACCATGCACGTAGCTACACCATACCGTTAATTTTAGAGCGGCGCGCGGTTTTGTTTTTTCACATATCAATATGAAGAAAAAAAAATTACTTAGAGGGTTATAATTGATAGATTTTTCTTCTAAACTAAGCCGCGCGCCGCTCCGATTTTAATCTCATCTGAAAGACCATATACCTAGCTACACCATACCCTTAATTTTAGAGCGGCGCACGGGGTTTTTTATTTGCTATCTCGAAACAGTAAAAAAATAAAAAAATAAAAATATTATAAAGAGAGGTATAATTGATTGACTTTTCGTCTAAACTAAGCCGAGCGCCGCTCCTATTTTACTCTGTTCTGAAAGACCACGTACGTAGCTACACCATATCCTTAATTTTAGAGCGACGCGCGGCTTTGTTTGTTTTATATACTATTTCGAAAGAGTGAAAAATATGAAAAAATATATCATGAAAATGGGTATAATTAATGAACTTTTCGTCTAAATTAAGGGACGCGCCGCTGAGGATCTACACTATTCTGAACAAGCCTGTATACAGCTTCACCATGCCATTAATTTTAGGGCGGCGCGCGGCTTTGTTTTTTTTTTGTATGCTATCTCAAAACATTAAACAATATGAAAAAAAAATTACTTAGAGGGCTATAATTGATAGAATTTTCTTCTAAACTAAGCCGCGCGCCGCTCCGATTTTAATCTGATCTGAAAGACCATATACCTAGCTACACCATACCCTTAATTTTAGAGCGGCGCGCGGCTTTGTTTTTTTTTATATACTATCTCGAAACAGTAAAAAAATAAAAAAATATGTATTATAAAGTGAGGTATAATTGATTGAATTTTCGTTTAAACTAAGCCGCGCGCCGCTCTGATTTTACTCTATTTTAAAAGACCATCTACGTAGCTACACCATACCCTTAATTTCAGAGCGGCGCGCGGCTTTGTTTTTTATATATTATCTCGAAACAGTAAAAAAAAAAAATGAAAAATATATATCATGAAGAGGGGTATAATTAGTAGACTTTTCGTCTAAACTAAGCTGCGCGCCGCTCTAATTTTACTCTATTCTGAAAGACCAAGCACATTGTTACACCATACCATTAAGTTTATAGCGGTGCGCGGTTTTGCTTTGACATATAAATTTCCAGCCTTTAAAGTAAATTAAAAAAATAATAATAATGGCTTGTATATTTCTCGACTTTTCTTTAAAACTAAGCGGCGCGCCGCTGTGGATCTACGCTATTCTGAACAAGCCTGTATGCAGCCACGTCATAGCATTAATTTCAGAGCGGCGCCCGGCTGTGTTTGTTTTATTTACTATCTAGAAACAGTAAAAAAATATAAAAAATATAAATTATAAAGAGAGGTATAATTGATTGACTTTTCGTCTAAGCTAAGCCGCGCGCCGCTCCGATTTTAATCTGATCTGAAAAACCAAGTATGTAGCTACACCATACCCTTAATTTCAGAGCGGCGCGCGGCTTCGTTTTTATTATATGCTATTTCGAAAGATTAAAAAATATGAAAAAAATATATCATGAAAAGGGGTATAATTAATGAACTTTTCGTCTAAACTATAAGCCGCGCGCCGCTCCTATTTTACTCTGTTTTGAAAGACCACGTACGTAGCTACACCATACCCTTAATTACAGAGCAGCGCGCGGCTTCGTTTTTTTAATATGCTATTTCGAAAGATTAAAAAATATGAAAAAAATATATCATGGAAATGGGTATAATTAAAGAACTTTTCGTCTAAACTAAGCCGCGCTCCGCTCCCATTTCACTCTGTTTTAAAAGACCACGTACGTAGCTATACCGTACCCTTAATTTCAGAGCGGCGCGCGGCTTCGTTTTTTTATATGCTATTTCGAAAGATTAAAAAATATGGAAAAAATATATTATGAAAAGGGGTATAATTAATGAACTTTTCGTCTAAACTAAGCCGCGCGGCGCTCCGATTTTAATCTGATCTGAAAGACCATGTAAGTAGCTACACCATACCCTTAATTTCAGAGCGGCGCGCGGCTTTCTTTTTTTATATGTTATTTCGAAAGATTAAAAAACATGAAAAAATATATCATGAAAAGGGGTATAATTAATGAACTTTTCGTCTAAACTAAGCCGCGCGCCGCTCCGATTTTAATCTGATTTGAAAAACCAAGTATGTAGCTACACCATACCCTTAGTTTCAGAGCGGCGCGCGGCTTCGTTTTTTTATATGCTATTTCGAAAGATTAAAAAATATGAAAAAAATATATCATAAAAAGGGGTATAATTAATAAACTTTTCGTCTAAACTAAGCCGCGCGCCGCTCCCATTTTACTCTGTTTTGAAAGACTACGTACGTAGCTACACCATACCCTTAATTTCAGAGCGGCGCGCGGCTTCGTTTTTTTTATATGCTATTTCGAAAGATTAAAAAATATGAAAAAATATATCATGAAAAGGGGTATAATTAATGAACTTTTCGTCTAAACTAAGCCGCGCGCCGCTCCCATTTTACTCTGTTTTCAAAGACCACGTACGCAGCTACACCATACCCTTAATTTCAGAGCGGCGCGCGGCTTCGTTTTTTTATATGCTATTTCGAAAGATTAAAAAACATGAAAAAATATATCATGAAAAGTGGTATAATTAATAAACTTTTCGTCTAAACTAACCCGCGCGCCGCTCCGATTTTAATCTGACCTGAAAAACCAAGTATGTAGCTACACCATACCCTTAATTTCAGAGCGGCGCGCGGCTTTGTTTTTTTTATATGCTATTTCGAAAGATTAAAAAATATGAAAAAAATATATCATGAAAAGGGGTATAATTAATGAACTTTTCGTCTAAACTAAGCCGCGCGCCGCTCCGATTTTAATCTGATCTGAAAAACCAAGTATGTAGCTACACCATACCCTTAATTTCAGAGCGGCGCGCGGCTTCGTTTTTTTTATATGCTATTTCGAAAGATTAAAAAATATGAAAAAAATATATCATGAAAATGGGTATAATTAATGAACTTTTCGTCTAAACTAAGCCGCGCGCCGCTCCATTTTACTCTGTTTTGAAAGACCACGTACGTAGCTACACCATACCCTTAATTTCAGAGCGGCGCGCGGCTTCGTTTTTTTATATGCTATTTCGAATGATTAAAAAATATGAAAAAAATATATCATGAAAAGGAGTATAATTAATGAACTTTTCGTCTAAACTAAGCCGGGCGCCGCTCCCATTTTACTCTGTTTTGAAAGACCACGTACGTAGCTACACCATACCCTTAATTTCAGAGCGGCGCGCGGCTTCGTTTTTTTTATATGCTATTTCGAAAGATTAAAAATATGAAAAAATATATCATGAAAAGGGGTATAATTAATGAACTTTTCGTCTAAACTAAGCCGCGCGCCGCTCCCATTTTACTCTGTTTTGAAAGGCCACGTACGTAGCTACACTATACCCTTAATTTCAGAACGGCGCGCGGCTTCGTTTTTTATATGCTATTTCGAATGATTAAAAAATATGAAAAAAATATATCATGAAAAGGAGTCTAATTAATGAACTTTTCGTCTAAACTAAGCCGCGCGCCGCTCCCATTTTACTCTGTTTTGAAAGACCACGTACGTAGCTACACCATACCCTTAATTTCAGAGCGGCGCGCGGCTTCGTTTTTTTTTATATGCTATTTCGGAAGATTAAAAAATATGAAAAAAATATATCATGAAAAGGGGTATAATTAATGAACTTTTCGTCTAAACTAAGCCGCGCGCCGCTCCCATTTTACTCTGTTTTGAAAGGCCACGTACGTAGCTACACTATACCCTTAATTTCAGATCGGCGCGCGGCTTTTTTTTATGTACTATTTCGAAAGATTAAAAAATATGAAAAAAATATATCGTGAAAAGGGGTATAATTAATGAACTTTTCGTCTAAACTAAGCCGCGCGCCGCTCCCATTTTAATCTGATCTGAAAAAAGTATGTAGCTACACCATACTTTTAATTTTAGAGCGGCGCGCGGTTTTGTTTTGACATACAAATTTCCAGCTATTAAATTAAATTTAAAAAAAATTATAATGGGTTGTGGTATATTTTTCCACTTTTCTTTAGAACTAAGCGGCGCGCCGCTGTGGGTCTACACTATTCTGAACAAGCCTGTATACAGCTACACCATGCCATTAATTTTAGGGCGGCGCGCGGCTTTGTTTTTTTTGTATGCTATCTCAAAACATTAAACAATATGAAAAAAATCACTTAGAGGGTTATAATTGATAGACTTTACTTGTAAACTAAGCCGCGCGCCGCTCTGATTTTACTCTGATCTGAAAGACCATGTACGTAAGTAGTATATAGCCCGCATTACGAGTCAAGTTGACCTCAAAAATTTGCATATTGGGGAGGTCACGGGGAGGTCACAGAGGTCAAGGTCACTATAGTTCCGGCAGAATGACCAAAAAGCTACCCCCAACACAGGAGAGTTCCAATTGTTGCAGGGAACGTTTTCATCCGCGGTGATGCGGTCTGGTGGTGATGCGGTCGCGGGAAAAAGCTTCCGCGGAGAAAAAGTAGTCCCCAGACTTCAAATACGCTGCATGGTCTGATTGGGTCGAGTGAGGTATCAAAGTGAAGCATTCGTGAAGGCATTCGCGACTGCTCGGCTTATTCCGTGAAGTCATATTACCTCGCGTATTAATGGTGTAAGGATTTTACAGCTCTCAGCTGTAAACCGTGATCAGCCGCACGTGAGGCACATCACATGCTGTAGGATGTGTTTCCCCTCACATAGTCCTCGTTGTATTTCTCTCTTATCGGGAGATAAAATATACATCGAAATGAAATGGACATTCCCTTGATCTACCCGGGAAGAATCTCTTCTAATTTGAGGCGTTTCTCTCGGTTTTTCCTCTTGAGCTAATCTCCATCAGTGTCCATGGTAACGGAAATCATACAGCTGACATGCGCTGTTCGGAGTTTCCGCGGGATATTATTCTTTCAACATGGATGCCAATATGGATTCCTAGCAGTACGGGACGAGGCACTAATGTCCTACATTGTCCGAGATCGTGTCGAGTGTCGTGGAGGGGCATCCAGTCATTAGAATTTTTCCCGAAACTATAGAAAGCGGAACACGGACTTTACCCCTGAAATAGGGGAAAACACCTATCAACCCTAGCCAAAAGGGCTAATATCGGTCCCCGGGCTTATTGGGACCTGCCTATCAATTCAATGGGGTGTGTGCATGTAAAATTAGGATTTTTTCCCCAAACTATAAAAAGCGGAACACGGACTTTACCCCTAAAATAGGGAAAAACCCCTATCAACCCTAGCCAAAAGGGCTAATATCGGTCCCCGGGCTTATCGGGGCATTCCTATCAAGTCAATGGGGTGGGTGCATGTAAAATTAGGATTTTTTTCCGAAAATATAAAAAGCGGAACACGGACTGTACCCCAAAATAGGGAAAAAACCCTATCAGCTCTAGCCAAAAGGCCTAATATCGGTCCCCGGGCTTATCGGGGCCTGCCTATCAAGTCAATGGGGTGGGTGCATGTAAAATTAGGATTTTTTTCCGAAACTATAAAAAGCGGAACACGGACTTTACCCCTACAATAGGGGTCTGTATTATACAATATATGGGGTATGGGGATGGTCAATTTTTTTCGTGGGCTTTACTATGGCTTGTGGGGTCTCGTTTTTCGCCAAGAAAATGACAATGGGAAGGGTCCCGGAGCGAATCGGTGAAATTTTTGGGAAAAGTCACCGCGGTCTGTATATAGGCTCATACTGGCTATATGGAGGGAGGGGTGGTCAATTTTTTTTTGTGGGCTTTACTATGGGTTGTGGGGTCTCGTTTTCCTCGTCTCGCCGAGAAAAACACAATGGGAGGGGTCCCGGAGTGAATCGGTGAAATTTTTGGGAAAAGTCACCGAGGTCTGTATATAGGCTCATACTGGCTATATTGGGGGAGGGGTGGTCAATTTTTGTGTGGGTGTTACTATGGGTTGTGGGGTCTCGTTTTTCTCGTCTCGCCAAGAAACACACAATGGGAGGGGTCCCGGAGCGAATCGGTGAAATTTTTGGGAAAAGTCACCGAGGTCTGTATATAGCCCCATGTAGTCCTATACTGGCTATATGGGGGTATAGGTTCAACCTGGGAAATTCACACACGTTCATTGTGATATGGGTTGTTTGGATTTGTTTTTCACGTCTCGTCATTTAGAACACGATGGGAAGGGTCTCGGAGCGCAACGGTGAAATTTTTGGAAAAGTACCATATAGCCCATATAGTCCCATACTGGCTATATGGGGGTATAGGTTCAACCTGGGAAATTCACACACGTTCATTGTGATATGGGTTGTTTGGATTTGTTTTTCACGTCTCGTCATTTAGAACACGATGGGAAGGGTTTCGAAGCGAAACGGTCAATTTTTTGGAAAAGTACCGGGTAGGTCTGTATATAGACTCATATAGCTCCATACTATATATATATATGGGGGTATAGGTTCAACCTGGGAAATTCACATACGTTCATTGTGAAATGGGTTGTTTGGATTTGTTTTTCACGTCTCGTCATTTAGAACACGATGAGAAGGGTTTCGAAACGAAACGGTGAAATTTTTGGAAAAAGTTCACCGAGGCCTGGGTAAACCCATAGGCCTATACTGCATGGCTATGGGGGTATAGGCCCATACTGGGTTGACGTTTTGGGGTCTAGGTGAGCCCCTAATGATCCTATGGTGTCGTATGAGGTCTTGTTTTGAAGCTCTCGCGGAGGAGCATCCGACTGCACTAATGGTTCGTCCGTTTTCAATATTTTGCGCATGCGCAGTTTGGCCGTAGTATAGAAAGCAGGCATTTTGGGGGGGTACGTGGGGTGTGTTTGGGGTAGAGATGGACCGCTATGGGTCTGAATGGGTCGTGGGAGGTATCAAAGTGAAGCTTGTGGGAGGTAGAGTCAGAATGGTGTGGTTTGTATGCGCAGTTGGTTGTAGTAAGTAAAGTTGCCATTTTGGGGCAGTACAAGAAAGTATTTGGGGTAGAGATGGACCATCCTTGGTCCGAATGCGTCCTGGGAGGTGTCATTTTGTAGCTCTCGGGGTGTAGACCCCGATTTGGGGGGTTCCCACGTCACCTGTGACGTCATCGGTGACGTCATCAGTACGAGTAGTAGCGAAAGTGGGCATTTTAGGGCACTGAAGGATGATATTTGGGGTAGAGAGGGACCATCCTTGGTCTGAATGCGTCGTGGGAGGTGTCATCTTGTAGCTCTCGGGGGCACATCCCGATTTGAGGGATGTTCACGTCATCTGTGACGTCATTGGTGACGTCATCAATACGAGTAGTAGCGAAAGTGGGCATTTTGGGGCAGTGAAGGATGGTATTTGGTGTAGAGATGGACCATCCTTGGTCCGAATGCGTCGTGGGAGGTGTCATGTTGTAGCTCTCGGGGTGTACACCCCGATTTGAGGCATGTCCGCAGCATATGTGACGTCATTGGTGACGTCATCAGTACGAGTAGTGGCGAAAGCGGGTATTTTGGGGCAGTGAAGGAAGGTATTTGGTGTAGAGATGGACCATCCTTGGTCCAAATGCGTCGTGTGAGGTGTCATCTTGTAGCAACGCCCGCCAACACCAAGTTCAATGCTTCAACGCCCTGGTGAAATAGCTCAGAAGCTCTGATTTTCTAGGTATTCCATGGAATTGTCACTCATTCTTCGAAATGCAGTGACGTCCGTCGTTACGCCTTAACAGACCGGAGAGAGTACAACAACAACAACAAGGATGAGACATGAGAAAACAACAACACCAAGAAGTTTTTTCATATAGTTTATTCTCCCCAATGTTACATCATACCCACGCTGGGGGAGCCGCGTTGGGTATATTTACAATTCAAGAAGACTCTTGTCCAATCAGAGGCCACCATTTGCATCTGTCATATTCGTTCCTGTCCGTTAGTTGTATTCTTGTCCAATCAGAAGTCTCCATTTCAGAAAGTTCCATCTTCGGTCATGTTCGCTTTGAACCGTTTATTCTAATCATCGTCGGGCAGCCCAGGATACCGTTGAGGCAACATATCCTCAGATAGTTGTTTGTGCATTCTGAGTATCTATCAGTGCATGGTTGAACACATTCACCCGATGGGAAGATTCCGTAATTTGGTCACGAAGAACGTAACATTGGTCACCCTCTCCACTGTCCACTTGGTGTTGGGGCGTTGTTGTTGGGCCCATTCCAGGGGATCCACGGTGTCCAGTTTCTCCAGCATCGTCTCTAGCGACACCCGGTTAATGATGGTAAACGGTTGGTCAAATACCCGGATGTTAATGCTCGGGTAAAAATATCGGACTTGATCTGTCTCCTTATGCTGCAGTACATAACCAAACGCCAGATTTAATTTGAAGGACGTAGCTTGGTCATTGAAGATGGCTTCCACGTAGTTACGTAGACGGGTGAGGTCAGTCAGTCGGAAATTGTAGATATCTTGAATAGGGCGATGACGGTGGAAACAGTGCCGTATCATGGGCCAATGGCGCTGATAGATGTCACTCACTGGATGGGCGTCCTGTAAGAGATCGCTGGGAACATCCACCGCATCTACCAGAAAATGTTCGTGACTCTTCGGGCACCTCCGTGTCTCTTCGGTAACCTCCGTGACATCTTCGGTCACCTCAGTGTCTCTTCGGTGACCTCCGTGACATCTTCGGTAACCTCCGTGTCTCTTCGGGCACCTCCGTGACATCTTCGGTCACCTCCGTGTCTCTTCGGTCACCTCCGTAACTACCCGGCTGTCCCCGTGTAAACCCGGATGGATCTCCGTGTCTCTTCGGTGACCTCCGTGACATCTTCGGTCACCTTCGTGTCTCTTCGGTAACCTCCGTGACATCTTCGGTCGCCTCCGTGTCTCTTCGGTCACCTCCGTACCGTCAACGATCAGCATGTAGACATATAGAGTATGTACGGCATGTTATGGTATTCATCAGTGCATGAGTGACGCATTCAGCCGATGGGGGTGGTCGGTCAGCTTGGTAACGAAAAACGTAACATTGGTCACTCTCTCTACGACCCATTGTGTGTTGGGGCGTTGTTGTTGGGCCCATTCCAAGGGATCCACGGTGTCCAGTTTCTCCAGCATCGCTTCTAGCGACGCCCGGTTAATGATGGTAAACGGTTGGTCAAATACCCGGATGTTACTGCTCGGGTAAAAATATCGGGCTTGGTCTGTATCCTTATGCTGTAGCACATAACCAAACGCCAGATTCAACTTGAAGGCCGTAGTTTGATCGTTGAAGATGGCTTCCACGTAGCTGCGTAGACGGGCGAGGTCGGTCAGTCGGAAATTGTAGATATCTTAAATAGGGCGATGACGGTAGAAACAGTGCCGGATCATGGGCCAATGGCGCCGATAGATGTCACTCATTGGATGGTCTTCGTGTAACAGATCGCTAGGAACATTTATGGGTTCGTCCACGAAGTGTACTTTGCCCTCCACGTCGTACAAAATATGGCCCAAGGTCTTGTCGTCGGAATTTGACTGTTGAATTAGGGCGACATCATGATCGGCCCTCATGCGATGGGTGGGAGTTCACCCTGTCTCGATATTGGTGCCTCCGGGCTCTTCTACCTGCAAACGTGGCTGCTGAACAGGGTGTCGTGTGCGTTGGTGTCGCAGCAACTGACTGGTCAGTTTGAAAAGCCGACCACATTCTTCGCATGGACGCTTGGGTACTTCATGGCGTGCACGTGTGTGGCGCTGTAAATGATCCGGGCGCTGAAACGACAGTGTATATATCGTACAGCTATACCGGGCGGTTCCTTCGTGCTTGGTAGCCTCATGGCGGCGCAAGTCGTGCAGACGAGTGAATGATTTCGAGCACGTAGTACAAGTGAACATCTTGGTGGTTGACAGAGTGTCTGATGAAACGGCCAGGCCGCTTCCCTTTTATAGCACGCTAGCTGGTATCATGTTCGGGCACCTCCGTGTCTCTTCGGTGACCTCCGTGTCTCTTCGGGCACCTCCGTGACATCTTCGGTGACCTCCGTGACATCTTCGGTGACCTCCGTGACATCTTCGGGTACCTCCGTGTCTCTTCGGCCACCTCCGTGTCTTTTCGGGAAGTGACCGAAGGGACTCGGAAGTGAACGATATTGTGGGAAAAACCCTACAGACAGGTCAGTACATGTGCTATCATGTTCACACTCCGTCACCGAAAAGACACGGACTGAAGATGGCGGACCTCGCACGGGGGTGGTGGTGGTGGTGGGAGCTCCCGTGTGGCAGAGCTCTTGGAGCTCAAAGCGTGTGGAGCTCAGAGCTCGGAAGTGACATTTGCATATGACCTCTGTGAGGTCACTTCCGCTTTCGTTCACGTGACCGGAACTGCCCTTTGACCCCGGCGCGCAATTTTATCCGGTATTGTTAGCGCAGGCCCCGATAAGCCCGGGGACCGATATTAGCCCTTTTGGTTAGAGCTGATAGGGGTTTTTCCCCTATTTTGGGGTACAGTCCGTGTTCCGCTTTTTATATTTTCGGAAAAAATCCTAATTTTACATGCACCCACCCCATTGACTTGATAGGAAGGCCCCGACAAGCCCGGGGACCGATATTAGCCCTTTTGGCTAGGGTTGATAGGGGTTTTCCCCTATTTTAGGGGTAAAGTCCGTGTTCCGCTTTTTATAGTTTGGGGGAAAAATCCTAATTTTACATGCACCCACCCCATTGACTTGATAGGCAGGTCCCAATAAGCCCGGGGACCGATATTAGCCCTTTTGGCTAGGGTTGATAGGTGTTTTCCCCTATTTTAGGGGTAAAGTCCGTGTTCCGCTTTTTATAGTTTCGGGAAAAAATCCTAATTTTACATACACCCACCCATGACTGGATGCCCCTTCACGAATGCTTCACTTTGATACCTCACTCGACCCAATCGGACCATGCAGCGTATTTGAAGTCTGGGGACTACTTTTTCTCCGCGGAAGCTTTTTCCCGCGACCACATCACCACCAGACCACATCACCGCGGTTGAATACATTCCCTGCAACAATTGGAACTCTCCTGTGTTGGAGGTAGCTTTTTGGTCATTCTGCCGGACCTATGGTGACCTTGACCTCTGTGACCTCCCCGTGACCTCCCCAATATGCACATTTTTGAGGTCAACTTGACTCGTAAAGCGGGCTATATACTACTTACGTACATGGTCTTTCAGATCAGAGTAAAATCAGAGCGGCGCGCGGCTTAGTTTACAAGAAAAGTCTATCAATTATAACCCTCTAAGTGATTTTTTTCATATTGTTTAATGTTTTGAGATAGCATACAAAAAAACAAAGCCGCGCGCCGCCCTAAAATTAATGGCATGGTGTAGCTGTATACAGGCTTGTTCAGAATAGTGTAGACCCACAGCGGCGCGCCGCTTAGTTCTAAAGAAAGTGGAAAAATATACCACAACCCATTATTATTTTTTTTAAATTTAATTTAATAGCTGGAAATTTATATGTCAAAACAAAACCGCGCGCCGCTCTAAAATTAAAAGTATGGTGTAGCTACATACTTGGTTTTTCAGATCAGATTAAAATGGGAAGGGCTCGCGGCTTAGTTTAGACGAAAAGTTCATTAATTATACCCCTATTCATCATATATTTTTTTCATATTTTTTTAATCTTTCGAAATAGCATATAAAAAAAAACGAAGCCGCGCGCCGCTCTGAAATTAAGGGTATGGTGTAGCTACGTACGTGGTCTTTGAAAACAGAGTAAAATAGGAGCGGCGCGCGGCTTAGTTTAGACGAAAAGTTCATTAATTATATCCCTTTTCATAATATATTTTTTTCATATTTTTTAATCTTTCGAAATAGCATATAAAAAAAACGAAGCCGCGCACCGCTCTGAAATTAAGGGTATGGTGTAGCTACGTACGTGGTCTTTCAAAACAGAGTAAAATGGGAGCGGCGCCCGGCTTAGTTTAGACGAAAAGTTCATTAATTATACCACTTTTCATGATATATTTTTTTTATATTTTTTAATCTTTCGAAATAGCATATAAAAAAACGCGCGCCGCTCTGAAATTAAGGGTATGGTGTAGCTACGTACGTGGTCTTTCAAAACAGACTAAAATAGGAGCGACGCGCGACTTAGTTTAGACGAAAAGTTCATTAATTATGCCCATCTTCATGATATATTTTTTTCATATTTTTTAATCTTTCGAAATAGCATATTAAAAAACGAAGCCGCGCGCCGCTCTGAAATTAAGGGTATGGTGTAGCTACATACTTGGTTTTTCAGATCAGATGAAAATCGGAGCGGCGCGCGGCTTAGTTTAGACGAAAGTTCATTAATTATACCACTTTCCATGATATATTTTTTCCATATTTTTTAATCTTTCGAAATAGCATATTAAAAAACGAAGCCGCGCGCCGCTCTGAAATTAAGGGTATGATGTAGCTACATACATGGTCTTTCAGATCAGATTAAAACCGGAGCGGCGTGCGGCTTAGTTTAGACGAAAAGTTCATTAATTATACCCCTTTTCATGATATATTCTTTTCATATTTTTTAATCTTTCGAAATAGCATATAAAAAAACGAAGCCGCGCGCCGCTCTGAAATTAAGGGTATGGTGTAGCTACGTACGCGGTCTTTCAAAACAGAGTAAAATGGGAGCGGCGCGCGGCTTAGTTTAGACGAAAAGTTCATTAATTATACCCCTTTTCATGATATATTTTTTCATATTTTTTAATCTTTCGAAATAGCATATAAAAAAAACGAAGCCGCGCGCCGCTCTGAAATTAAGGGTATGGTGTAGCTACGTACGTGGTCTTTCAAAACAGAGTAAAATGGGAGCGGCGCACGGCTTAGTTTAGACGAAAAGTTCATTAATTATACCGCTTTTCATGATATATTTTTTTCATATTTTTTAATCTTTCGAAATAGCATATAAAAAAAAACGAAGCCGCGCGCCGCTCTGAAATTAGGGGTATGGTGTAGCTACATACTTAGTTTTTCAGATCAGATTAAAATCGGAGCGACGCGCGGCTTAGTTTAGACGAAAAGTTCATTAATTATACCCCTTTTCATGATATATTTTTTCGTGTTTTTTAATCTTTCGAAATAGCATATAAAAAAAACGAAGCCGCGTGCCGCTCTGAAGTTAAGGGTATGGTGTAGCTACGTTCGTGGTCTTTCAAAACAGAGTAAAATAGGAGCGTCGCGCGGCTTAGTTTAGACGAAAAGTTCATTAATTATACCCATTTTTATGATATATTTTTTTCATATTTTTTAATCTTTCGAAATAGCATTTAAAAAAAACGAAGACGCGCGCCGCTCTGAAATTAAGGGTATGGTGTAGCTACCTTCGTGGTCTTTCTAAACAGAGTAAAATTGGAGCGGCGCGCGGCTTAGTTTAGACGAAAAGTTCATTAATTATACCCTTTTCATGATATATTTTTTCATATTTTTTAATCTTTCGAAATAGCATATAAAAAAAACGAAGCCGCGCGCCGCTCTGAAATTAAGGGTATGGTGTAGCTACGTATACGTGGTCTTTCAAAACAGAGTAAAATAGGAGCGGCGCGCGACTTAGTTTAGACGAAAAGTTCATTAATTATGCCCATCTTCATGATATATTTTTTTAATATTTTTTAATATTTCGAAATAGCATATTAAAAAACGAAGCCGCGCGCCGCTCTGAAATTAAGGGTATGGTGTAGCTACATACTTGGTTTTTCAGATCAGATGAAAATCGGAGCGGCGCGCGGCTTAGTTTAGACGAAAGTTCATTAATGATACCCCTTTCCATGATATATTTTTTTCATATTTTTTAATCTTTCGAAATAGCATATTAAAAAACGAAGCCGCGCGCCGCTCTGAAATTAAGGGTATGATGTAGCTACATACATGGTCTTTCAGATCAGATTAAAACCGGAGCGGCGTGCGGCTTAGTTTAGACGAAAAGTTCATTAATTATACCCCTTTTCATGATATATTCTTTTCATATTTTTTAATCTTTCGAAATAGCATATAAAAAAACGAAGCCGCGCGCCGCTCTGATATTAAGGGTATGGTGTAGCTACGTACGTGGTCTTTCAAAACAGAGTAAAATGGGAGCGGCGCGCGGCTTAGTTTAGACGAAAAGCTCATTAATTATACCCCTTTTCATGATATATTTTTTCATATTTTTTAATCTTTCGAAATAGCATATAAAAAAAACGAAGCCGCGCGCCGCTCTGAAATTAAGGGTATGGTGTAGCTACGTACGTGGTCTTTCAAAACAGAGTAAAATTGGAGCGGCGCGCGACTTAGTTTAGACGAAAAGTTCATTAATTATGCCCATCTTCATGATATATTTTTTTCATATTTTTTAATATTTCGAAATAGCATATTAAAAAACGAAGCCGCGCGCCGCTCTGAAATTAAGGGTATGGTGTAGCTACATACTTGGTTTTTCAGATCAGATGAAAATCGGAGCGGCGCGCGGCTTAGTTTAGACGAAAGTTCATTAATGATACCCCTTTCCATGATATATTTTTTTCATATTTTTTAATCTTTCGAAATAGCATATTAAAAAACGAAGCCGCGCGCCGCTCTGAAATTAAGGATATGATGTAGCTACATACATGGTCTTTCAGATCAGATTAAAACCGGAGCGGCGTGCGGCTTAGTTTAGACGAAAAGTTCATTAATTATACCCCTTTTCATGATATATTCTTTTCATATTTTTTAATCTTTCGAAATAGCATATAAAAAAACGAAGCCGCGCGCCGCTCTGAAATTAAGGGTATGGTGTAGCTACGTACGTGGTCTTTCAAAACAGAGTAAAATGGGAGCGGCGCGCGGCTTAGTTTAGACGAAAAGTTCATTAATTATACCCCTTTTCATGATATATTTTTTTCATATTTTTTTATCTTTCGAAATAGCATATAAAAAAAACGAAGCCGCGCGCCGCTCTGAAATTAAGGGTATGGTGTAGCTACGTACGTGGTCTTTCAAAACAGAGTAAAATGGGAGCGGCGCACGGCTTAGTTTAGACGAAAAGTTCATTAATTATACCGCTTTTCATGATATATTTTTTTCATATTTTTTAATCTTTCGAAATAGCATATAAAAAAAAACGAAGCCGCGCGCCGCTCTGAAATTAGGGGTATGGTGTAGCTACATACTTAGTTTTTCAGATCAGATTAAAATCGGAGCGACGCGCGGCTTAGTTTAGACGAAAAGTTCATTAATTATACCCCTTTTCATGATATATTTTTTCGTGTTTTTTAATCTTTCGAAATAGCATATAAAAAAAACGAAGCCGCGTGCCGCTCTGAAGTTAAGGGTATGGTGTAGCTACGTTCGTGGTCTTTCAAAACAGAGTAAAATAGGAGCGTCGCGCGGCTTAGTTTAGACGAAAAGTTCATTAATTATACCCATTTTTATGATATATTTTTTTCATATTTTTTAATCTTTCGAAATAGCATTTAAAAAAAACGAAGCCGCTCGCCGCTCTGAAATTAAGGGTATGGTGTAGCTACGCACGTGGTCTTTCAAAACAGAGTAAAATGGGAGCGGCGCGCGGCTTAGTTTAGACGAAAAGTTCATTAATTATACCCCTTTTCATGATATATTTTTTTCATATTTTTTAATCTTACGAAATAGCATATTAAAAAAAACGAAGCCGCGCGCCGCTCTAAAATTAAGGGTATGGTGTAGCTACATACTTGGTTTTTCAGATCAGATTAAAATCGAAGCGGCGCGCGGCTTAGGTTAGACGAAATGTTCATTAATTATACCCCTTTTCATGATATATTTTTTCATGTTTTTTAATCTTTCGAAATAGCATATAAAAAAAACAAAGCCGCGCGCCGCTCTGAAATTAAGGGTATGGTGAGCTACATACATGGTTTTTCAGATCAAATTAAAATCGGAGCAGCACGCGGCTTAGGTTAGACGGAAAGTTCATTAATTATACCCATTTTCATGATATATTTTTTTCATATTTTTTAATCTTTCGAAATAGCATATAAAAAAAACGAAGCCGCGCGCCGCTCTGAAATTAAGGGTATATGGTGTAGCTACGTACGTGGTCTTTCAAAACAGAGTAAAATAGGAGCGGCGCGCGGCTTAGTTTAGACGAAACGTTCATTAATTATACCCCTTTTCATGATATATTATTTTCCTATTTTTTAATCTTTCGAAATAGTATATTAAAAAAACAAAGCCGCGCGCCGCTCTGACATTAAGGGTATGGTGTAGCTACGTACATGGTCTTTCAGATCAGATTAAAATCGGAGCGGCGCGCGGCTTAGTTTAGAGAAAAAGATCATTAATTATACCCCTTTTCATGATATATTTTTTTCATAATTTTTAATCTTTCGAAATAGCATATAAAAAAAACGAAGCCGCGCGCCGCTCTGAAATTAAGGGTATGGTGTAGCTACCTTCGTGGTCTTTCTAAACAGAGTAAAATTGGAGCGGCGCGCGGCTTAGTTTAGACGAAAAGTTAATTAATTATACCCTTCTTCATCATATATTTTTTTCATATTTTTTAATCTTTCGAAATAGCATATAAAAAAACGAAGCCGCGCGCCGCTCTGAAATTAAGGGTATGGTATAGCTACGTACGTGGTCTTTCAAAACAGAGTTAAATGGGTGCGGCGCGCGGCTTAGTTTAGACGAAAAGTTCATTAATTATACCCCTTTTCATGATATATTTTGTTCATATTTTTTAATCTTTCGAAATAGCATGTAAAAAAAAACAAAGCCGCGCGCCGCTCTGGAATTACGGGTATGGTGTAGCTATAGTAATCACTGTCAGAAAATATTTGTAACACTTATTGAACGCGTAAAAGCGTTCATCCCTGACTAATTTTAGCGGTTGCTGGAATAAGTTGAAATAATGATGTGGAATTAATCAACTGGTCCATTTTGAACAATAATGAAAAGAAAAAGGTACCAAAAATTCCACAACGCTAAGTATCTCAACAATCGAAATATGGGGTTGAACGGCACTGAACACTAACGTTCATATTGATGTCCAAATCAGGACACCATATCGTGTTAAAAACTGAACACTTAACGTTCATATTCGAACACTAGAGAACAGGTATGAACACGCGTATTCAGAAATGATCATCATATTTGAACACCAATGTTCACAAATGAACACATATTCTGTAACACTTTTGGAACACTAGCGTCCACATGAACATGTAAAAGTGTTCTATTATGCGTAAAAGTGTTCAAAAGTGCACACTTCAGAGTTCCAATATTCAACACTCGGCGATATTGTGGACAACCTATGTCATTGTGTTTATTGATGACGATCTACTTGATGAGCTTGATAACACTTCAGTGACATATTTTAAGTAAATGTCTTTGCATACTAGTTTTCGCACTTGAACACTTTTACATGTTTGAAAGGTGTTACAAACTAGTGTGCAATTCTGTGTTCAGGATTTGCACACTTTTATTGACAGTATACGTACATGCTTTCAGATCAGAGTAAAATCGGAGCGGCGCGCGGCTTAGTTTACACGAAAAGTTCATTAATTATACCACTTTTCATGATATATTTTTTTCATATTTTATAATCTTTCGAAATAGTATATAAACAAAAACAAAGCCGCGCGCCGCTCTGAAATTAAGGGTATGGTGTAGCTACTTACATGGGCTTTCAGCTCAGATTAAAATCGGAGCGCCGCGCGGCTTAGTTTAGACGAAAAGTTCATTAATTATATCCCTTTTCATGATATATTTTTTCCATATTTTTTAATCTTTCGAAATAGCATGTAAAAAAAACAAAGCCACGCGCCGCTCTGAAATTAAGGGTATGGTGTAGCTACGTACATGGTCTATCAGATCAGATTAAAATCGGAGCGGCGCGCGGCTTAGTTCAGACGAAAAGTTCATTAATTATACCCATTTTCATGATATATTTTTTTCATATTTTTTAATCTATCGAAATAGTATATATATAAAAATAAAGCCGCACGCCGCTCTGAAATTAAGGGTATGGTGTAGCTACGTACGTGGTCTTTCAAAACAGAGTAAAACAGGAGCGGCACGCGGCTTAGTTTAGACGAAAAGTTCATTAATTATACCCCTTTTCATGATATATTTTTTTCATATTTTTTAATCTTTCGAAATAGTATATTAAAAAAAAACAAAGCCGCGCGCCGCTCTGACATTAAGGGTATGGTGTAGCTACGTACATGGTCTTTCAGATCAGATTAAAATCGGAGCGGCGCGCGGCTTAGTTTAGACGAAAAGTTCATTAATTTTACCCCTTTTCGTGATATATTTTTTTCATATTTTATAATCATTCGAAATAGCATGTAAAAAAAAACAAAGCCGCGCGCCGCTCTGAAATTAAGGGTATGGTGTAGCTACGTACGTGGTCTTTCAAAACAGAGTAAAACGGGAGCGGCGCGCGGCTTAGTTTAGACGAAAAAGTTCATTAATTATACTCTTTTTCATGATATATTTTTTTCATATTTTTTAATCTTTCGAAATAGCATATAAAAAAACGAAGCCGCGCGTCGCTCTGAAATTATGGGTATGGTATAGCTACGTACGTGGTCTTTCAAAACAGAGTTAAATGGGAGCGGTGAGCGGCTTAGTTTAGACGAAAAGTTCATTAATTATACTCTTTTTAGGATATATTTTTTTCATATTTTTTAATCTTTCGAAATAGCATATAAAAAAACGAAGCCGCGCGCCGCTCTGAAATTAAGGGTATGGTATAGCTACGTACGTGGTCTTTCAAAACAGAGTTAAATGGGAGCGGCGCGCGGCTTAGTTTAGACGAAAAGTTCATTAATTATACCCCTTTTCATGATATATTTTTTTCATATTTTTTAATCTTTCGAAATAGCATGTAAAAAAAAACAAAGCCGCGCGCCGCTCTGAAATTAAGGGTATGGTGTAGCTACGTACATGGTCTTTCAGATCAGAGTAAAATCGGAGCGCCGCGGGGCTTAGTTTACACGAAAAGTTCATTAATTATACCACTTTTCATGATATATTTTTTTCATATTTTTTAATCTTTCGAAATAGTATATAAACAAAAACAAAGCCGCGCGCCGCTCTGAAATTAAGGGTATGGTGTAGCTACTTACATGGGCTTTCAGCTCAGATTAAAATCGGAGCGCCGCGCGGCTTAGTTTAGACGAAAAGTTCATTAATTATACCCCTTTTCATGATATATTTTTTCCATATTTTTTAATCTTTCGAAATAGTATATTAAAAAAACAAAGCCACGCGCCGCTCTGAAATTAAGGGTATGGTGTAGCTACGTATACATGGTCTTTCAGATCAGATTAAAATCGGAGCGGCGCGCGGCTTAGTTCAGACGAAAAGTTCATTAATTTTACCCCTTTTCGTGATATATTTTTTTTTATATTTTTTAATCTGTCGAAATAATATATAAAATAAACGAAGCCGCGCGCCGCTCTGAAATTAGGGGTACTGTGTAGCTACATACGTGGTCTTTCAAAACAGAGTAAAATGGGAGCGGCGCGCGGCTTAGTTTAGACGAAAAGTTCATTAATTATACCCTTTTTCATGATACATTTTTTTCATATTTTTTAATCTTTCGAAATAGCATGTAAAAAAAACAAAGCCGCGCGCCGCTCTGGAATTAAGGGTATGGTGTAGCTACGTACATGGTCTTTCAGATCAGAGTTAAATCGGAGCGGCGCGCGGCTTAGTTTACACGAAAAGTTCATTAATTATACCCCTTTTCATGATATATTTTTTTCATATTTTTTAATCTATCAAAATAGTATATAAAAAAAAATAAAGCCGCGCGCCGCTCTGAAAGTAAGGGTATGGTGTAGCTACGTACGTGGTCTTTCAAAACAGAGTAAAACAGGAGCGGCGCGCGGCTTAGTTTAGACGAAAAGTTCATTAATTATACCATTTTCATGATATATTTTTTTCATATTTTTTAATCTTTCGAAATAGCATATAAAAAAACGAAGCCGCGCGCCGCTCTGAAATTAAGGGTATGGTGTAGCTACACACTTGGTTTTTCAGATCAGGTTAAAATCGGAGCAGCGCGCGGCTTAGTTTAGACGAAAAGTTCATTAATTATACCACTTTTCATGATATTTTTTTTCTTCATATTTTTTAATCTTTCGGAACAGTATATAAAAAAAACAAAGCCGCGCGCCGCTCTGAAATTCAGGGTATATGGTGTAGCTACGTACATGGTCTTTCAGATCAGATTAAAATCGGAGCGGCGCGTGGCTTAGTTTAGACGAAAAGTTCATTAATTATACCCCTTTTCAGGATATATTTTTTTCATATTTTTTAATCTTTCGAAATAGCATATAAAAAACGAAGCCGGGCGCCGCTCTGAAATTAAGGGTACTCGCTAAAAAAAGTTGAGTGAAATTTCACTCAAGTAAGAGTGGAAATTCATCCCATTCAAAACTTGAGTGAGATTTTCACTCAACTTGAGTTACTTTTCGCTCAACTTGAGTTAAATGCACTCAATTTGAGTGACATTCATTCAAGCATAAGAGTGGAAATTCATCCCACTCAAGATGAGTGAACGTGAGTGATTTTAACTCAAGTTGAGTGAAAAATAACTCAAGTTGAGTGAAAAGTAACTCAAGTTTGAGTGAACAGGTACATTTCACTCAAACTTGAGTGGAACAGTTCACTCAAGTTTTTTTACAGAGTATGGTGTAGCTACGTACATGGTCTTTCAAAACAGAGTAAGATGGGAGCGGCGCGCGGCTTAGTTTAGACGGAAAGTTCATTAATTATACCCCTTTTCATGATATATTTTTTCATATTTTTTAATCTTTCGAATTAGAATATAAAAAAAACGAAGCCGCGCGCCGCTCTGAAATTAAGGGTATGGTGTGGCTACGTGCGTGGTCTTTCAAAACAGAGTAAAATGGGAGCGGCGCGCGGCTTAGTTTAGACGGAAAGTTCATTAATTATACATCTTTTCATGATATGTTTTTTTCATATTTTTTAATCTTTCGAAATAGCATATAAAAAAAACGAAGCCGCGCGCCGCTCTGAAATTAAGGGTATGGTGTAGCTACATACTTGGTTTTTCAGATCAGATTAAAAAGGAGCGGCGCGCGGCTTAGTTTAGACGAAAAGTTCATTAATTATACCCCTATTCATGATATGTTTTTTCATCTTTTTTAATCTTTCGAAATAGCATATAAAAAAAACAAAGCCGCGCGCCGCTCTGAAATTAAGGGTATGGTGTAGCTACGTTTGTGGTCTTTCAAAACAGAGTAAAATTGGAGCGGCGCGCGGCTTAGTTTAGACAAAAAGTTCAATAATTATACCCCTCTTCATGATATATTTTTTCATATTTTTTAATCTTTCGAAATAAGATATATAAAAAACGAAGCCGCGCGCCGCTCTGAAATTAAGGGCATGGTGTAGCTACGTTCGTGGTCTTTCAAAACAGAGTAAATTTGGAGCGGCGCGCGGCTTAGTTTAGACGAAAAGTTCATTAATTATACCCTTCTTCATCATATATTTTTTCCTATTTTTTAATCTTTCGAAATAGCATATAAAAAAAACGAAGCCGCGCGCCGCTCTGAAATTAGGGGCATGGTGTAGCTACGTTCGTGGTCTTTCAAAACAGAGTAAAATTGGAGCGGCGCGCGGCTAAGTTTAGACGATAAGTTCATTAATTATACCCGTTTTTCATAATATATTTTTTTCATATTTTTTAATATTTCGAAATAGCATATAATAAAAACGAAGCCGCGCGCCGCTCTGAAATTAAGGGTATGGTGTAGCTACTTACATGGGCTTTCAGCTCAGATTAAAATCGGAGCGCCGCGCGGCTTAGTTTAGACGAAAAGTTCATTAATTATACCCATTTTCATAATATATTTTTTCATCTTTTTTAATATTTCGAAATATCATATAAAAAAAACGAAGCCGCGCGCCGCTCTGAAATTAAGGGTATGGTGTAGCTACCTTCGTGGTCTTTCTAAACAGAGTAAAATTGGAGCGGCGCGCGGCTTAGTTTAGGCGAAAAGTTCAATAATTATACCCCTCTTCATGATATATTTTTTCATATTTTTTAATCTTTCGAAATAAGATATAAAAAAAAACGAAGCCGCGCGTCGCTCTGAAATTAAGGGCATGGTTTAGCTACGTTCGTGGTCTTTCAAAACAGAGTAAAATTGGAGCGGCGCACGGCTTAGTTTAGACGAAAAGTTCATTAATTATACCCTTCTTCATCATATATTTTTTTCATATTTTTCAATCTTTCGAAATAGCATATAAAAAAACGAAGCCGCGCGCCGCTCTGAAATTAAGGGTATGGTGTAGCTACCTTCGTGGTCTTTCAAAACGGAGTAAAATTGGAGCGGCCCGCGGCTTAGTTTAGACGAAAAGCTCAATAATTATACCCCTCTTCATGATATATTTTTTCATATTTTTAAATCTTTCGAAATAAGATATAAAAAAAACGAAGCCGCGCGCCGCTCTGAAATTAAGGGTATTGTGTAGCTACGTACGTGGTCTCTCTAAACAGAGTAAAATTGGGGCGGCGCGCGGCTTAGTTTAGACGAAAAGTTCATTAATTGTACCCCTTTTCATAATATATTTTTTCATATTTTTTAATATTTCGAAATAGCACATAAAAAAACGAAGCCGCGCGCCGCTCTGAAATTAAGGGTATGGTGTAGCTACGTTCGTGGCCTTTCTAAAAAGAGTAAAATTGGAGCGGCGCGCGGCTTAGTTTAGACGAAAAGTTTATCAATTATACCCATTTTCATAATATATTTTTTGCATATTTTTTAATATTTCGAAATAGCATATAAAAAAAACGAAGCCGCGCGCCGTTCTGAAATTAAGGGTATGGTGTAGCTACGTACGTGGTCTCTCTAAACAGAGTAAAATTGGGGCGGCGCGCGGCTTAGTTTGGACGAAAAGTTCATTAATTGTACCCCTTTTCATAATATATTTTTTTCATATTTTTTAAAATTTCGAAATAGCATATAAAAAAAACGAAGCCGTGCGCCGCTCTGAAATTAAGGGCATCGTGTAGCTACGTTCGTGGTCTTTCAAAACAGAGTAAAATTGGAGCGGCGCGCGGCTTAGTTTGGACGAAAAGTTCATTAATTATACCCTTCTTCATCATATATTTTTTCCTATTTTTTAATCTTTCGAAATAGCATATAAAAAAAACGAAGCCGCGCGCCGCTCTGAAATTAAGGGTATGGTGTAGCTACCTTCGTGGTCTTTCTAAACAGAGTAAAATTGGAGCGGCGCGCGGCTAAGTTTAGACGATAAGTTCATTAATTATACCCCTTTTCATAATATTTTTTTTTCATATTTTTTAATATTTCGAAATAGCACATAAAAAAAACGAAGCCGCGCGCTGCTCTGAAATTAAGGGTATGGTGTAGCTACGTAACTGGTCTTTCTAAGCAGAGTAAAATTGGAGCGGCGCGCGGCTTAGTTTAGACGAAATGTTCATTAGTTATACCACTTTTCATGATATATTTTTTTCATATTATTAAATCTTTCGAAATAGCATTTAAAAAACACGAATCCGCGCGCCGCTCTGAAATTAAGGGTGTGATTTAGCTACCTTCGTGGTCTTTCTAAACAGAGTAAAATTGGAGCGGCGCGCGGCTTAGTTTAGACGAAAAGTTCAATAATTATACCCCTCTTCATGATATATTTTTTCATATTTTTTAATCTTTCGAAATAAGATATAAAAAAAAACGAAGCCGCGCGCCGCTCTGAAATTAAAGGCCTGGTGTAGCTACGTTCGTGGTCTTTCAAAATAGAGTAAAATTGGAGCGGCGCGCGGCTTAGTTTAGACGAAAAGTTCATTAATTATACCCTTCTTCATCATATATTTTTTTCATATTTTTCAATCTTTCGAAATAGCATATAAAAAAAACGAAGCCGCGCGCCGCTCTGAAATTAGGGGCATGGTGTAGCTACGTTCGTGGTCTTTCAAAACAGAGTAAAATTGGAGCGGCGCGCGGCTAAGTTTAGACGATACGTTCATTAATTATACCCGTTTTTCATAATATATTTTTTTCATATTTTTTAATATTTCGAAATAGCACATAAAAAAAACGAAGCCGCGCGCCGCTCTGAAATTAAGGGTATGGTGTGGCTACGTACCTGGTCTTTCTAAGCAGAGTAAAATTGGAGCGGCGCGCGGCTTAGTTTAGACGAAATATTCATTAGTTATACCACTTTTCATGATATATTTTTTTCATATTATTAAATCTTTCGAAATAGCATTTAAAAAACACGAATCCGCGCGCCGCTCTGAAATTAAGGGTGTGATTTAGCTACGTGCGTGGTCTTTCAAAACAGAGTAAAATTGGGGCGGCGCGCGGCTTAGTTTAGACGAAAAGTTCATTAATTGTACCCCTTTTCATAATATATTTTTTTCATATTTTTTAATATTTCGAAATAGCATATAAAAAAACGAAGCCGCGCGCCGCTCTGAAATTAAGGGTATGGTGTAGCTACGTTCGTGGCCTTTCTAAACAGAGTAAAATTGGAGCGGCGCGCGGCTTAGTTTAGACGAAAAGTTCATTAATTATACCCATTTTCATAATATATATTTTTCATCTTTTTTAATATTTCGAAATAGCATATAAAAAAAACGAAGCCGCGCGCCGCTCTGAAATTAAGGGTATGGTGTAGCTACCTTCGTGGTCTTTCTAAACAGAGTAAAATTGGGGCGGCGCGCGGCTTAGTTTAGACGACAAGTTCATTAATTTTACCCATTTTCATAATATATTTTTTTCATATTTTTTAATATTTCGAAATAGCATATAAAAAAACGAAGCCGCGCGGCGCTCTGAAATTAAGGATATGGTGTAGCTACCTTCGTGGTCTTTCTAAACAGAGTAAAATTGGAGCGGCGCGCGGCTTAGTTTAGACGAAAAGTTCATTAATTATACCCTTCTTCATCATATATTTTTTCCTATTTTTTAATCTTTCGAAATAGCATATAAAAAAAACGAAGCCGCGCGCCGCTCTGAAATTAAGGGTATGGTGTAGCTACCTTCGTGGTCTTTCTAAACAGAGTAAAATTGGAGCGGCGCGCGGCTTAGTTTAGACGGTAAGTTCATTAATTATACCCCTTTTCATAATATATTTTTTTCATATTTTTTAATATTTCGAAATAGCACATAAAAAAAACGAAGCCGCGCGCCGCTCTGAAATTAAGGGTATGGTGTAGCTACGTACCTGGTCTTTCTAAGCAGAGTAAAATTGTAGCGGCGCGCGGCTTAGTTTAGACGAAATGTTCATTAGTTATACCACTTTTCATGATATATTTTTTTCATATTATTAAATCTTTCGAAATAGCATTTAAAAAACACGAATCCGCGCGCCGCTCTGAAATTAAGGGTGTGATTTAGCTACCTTCGTGGTCTTTCTAAACAGTGTAAAATTGGAGCGGCGCGCGGCTTAGTTTAGACGAAAAGTTCAATAATTATACCCCTCTTCATGATATATTTTTTCATATTTTTTAATCTTTCGAAATAAGATATAAAAAAAACGAAGCCGCGCGCCGCTCTGAAATGAAAGGCCTGGTATAGCTACGTTCGTGGTCTTTCAAAGCAGAGTAAAATTGGAGCGGCGCGCGGCTTAGTTTAGACGAAAAGTTCATTAATTATACCCTTCTTCATCATATATTTTTTTCATATTTTTTAATATTTCGAAATAGCATAAAAATAAAACGAAGCCGCGCGCCGCTCTGAAATTAAGGGTATGGTGTAGCTACCTTCGTGGTCTTTCTAAGCAGAGTAAAATTGGAGCGGCGCGCGGCTTAGTTTAGACGAAATGTTCATTAGTTATACCACTTTTCATGATATATTTTTTTCATATTATTAAATCTTTCGAAATAGCATTTAAAAAACACGAATCCGCGCGCCGCTCTGAAATTAAGGGTGTGATTTAGCTACGTGCGTGGTCTTTCAAAACAGAGTAAAATTGGGGCGGCGCGCGGCTTAGTTTAGACGAAAAGTTCATTAATTGTACCCCTTTTCATAATATATTTTTTTCATATTTTTTAATATTTCGAAATAGCGTATAAAAAAAAACGAAGCCGCGCGCCGCTCTGAAATTAAGGGTATGGTGTAGCTTCCTTCGTGGTCTTTCTAAACAGAGTAAAATTGGAGCGGCGCGCGGCTTAGTTTAGACGAAAAGTTCATTAATTATACCCATTTTCATAATATATTTTTTCATCTTTTTTAATATTTCCAAATAGCATATAAAAAAAACGAAGCCGCGCGCCGCTCTGAAATTAAGGGTATGGTGTAGCTACCTTCGTGGTCTTTCTAAACAGAGTAAAATTGGAGAGGCGCGCGGCTTAGTTTAGACGAAAAGTTCAATAATTATACCCCTCTTCATGATATATTTTTTCATATTTTTTAATCTTTCGAAATAAGATATAAAAAAAAACGAAACCGCGCGCCGCTCTGAAATTAAAGGCCTGGTGTAGCTACGTTCGTGGTCTTTCAAAACAGAGTAAAATTGGAGCGGCGCGCGGCTTAGTTTAGACGAAAAGTTCATTAATTATACCCTTCTTCATCATATATTTTTTTTCATATTTTTCAATCTTTCGAAATAGCATATAAAAAAACGAAGCCGCGCGCCGCTCTGAAATTAAGGGTATGGTGTAGCTACCTTCGTGGTCTTTCAAAACGGAGTAAAATTGGAGCGGCGCGCGGCTTAGTTTAGACGAAAAGCTCAATAATTATACCCCTCTTTATGATATATTTTTTCATATTTTTAAATCTTTCGAAATAAGATATAAAAAAACGAAGCCGCGCGCCGCTCTGAAATTAAGGGTATTGTGTAGCTACGTACGTGGTCTCTCTAAACAGAGTAAAATTGGGGCGGCGCGCGGTTTAGTTTAGACGAAAAGTTCATTAATTGTACCCCTTTTCATAATATATTTTTTCATATTTTTTAATATTTCGAAATAGCACATAAAAAAACGAAGCCGCGCGCCGCTCTGAAATTAAGGGTATGGTATAGCTACGTTCGTGGCCTTTCTAAACAGAGTAAAATTGGAGCGGCGCGCGGCTTAGTTTAGACGAAAAGTTTATCAATTATACCCATTTTCATAATATATTTTTTCATATTTTTTAATATTTCGAAATAGCATATAAAAAAAACGAAGCCGAGCGCCGTTCGGAAATTAAGGGTATGGTGTAGCCACGTACGTGGTCTCTCTAAACAGAGTAAAATTGGGGCGGCGCGCGGCTTAGTTTAGACGAAAAGTTCATTAATTGTACCCCTTTTCATAATATATTTTTTTCATATTTTTTAAAATTTCGAAATAGCATATAAAAAAAACGAAGCCGTGCGCCGCTCTGAAATTAAGGGCATGGTGTAGCTACGTTCGTGGTCTTTCAAAACAGAGTAAAATTGGAGCGGCGCGCGGCTTAGTTTATACGAAAAGTTCATTAATTATACCCTTCTTCATCATATATTTTTTCCTATTTTTTAATCTTTCGAAATAGCATATAAAAAAAACGAAGCCGCGCGCCGCTCTGAAATTAAGGGTATGGTGTAGCTACCTTCGTGGTCTTTCTAAACAGAGTAAAATTGGAGCGGCGCGCGGCTAAGTTTAGACGATAAGTTCATTAATTATACCCCTTTTCATAATATATTTTTTTCATATTTTTTAATATTTCGAAATAGCACATAAAAAAAACGAAGCCGCGCGCCGCTTTGAAATTAAGGGTATGGTGTAGCTACGTACCTGGTCTTTCTAAGCAGAGTAAAATTGGAGCGGCGCGCGGCTTAGTTTAGACGAAATGTTCATTAGTTATACCACTTCTCATGATATATTTTTTTCATATTATTAAATCTTTCGAAATAGCATTTAAAAAACACGAATCCGCGCGCCGCTCTGAAATTAAGGGTGTGATTTAGCTACCTTCGTGGTCTTTCTAAACAGAGTAAAATTGGAGCGGCGCGCGGCTTAGTTTAGACGAAAAGTTCAATAATTATACCCCTCTTCATGATATATTTTTTCATATTTTTTAATCTTTCGAAATAAGATATAAAAAAAACGAAGCCGCGCGCCGCTCTGAAATTAAAGGCCTGGTGTAGCTACGTTCGTGGTCTTTCAAAACAGAGTAAAATTGGAGCGGCGCGCGGCTTAGTTTAGACGAAAAGTTCATTAATTATACCCTTCTTCATCATATATTTTTTTCATATTTTTCAATCTTTCGAAATAGCATATAAAAAAACGAAGCCGCGCCGCTCTGAAATTAGGGGCATGGTGTAGCTACGTTCGTGGTCTTTCAAAACAGAGTAAAATTGGAGCGGCGCGCGGCTAAGTTTAGACGATACGTTCATTAATTATACCCGTTTTTCATAATATATTTTTTTCATATTTTTTAATATTTCGAAATAGCACATAAAAAAAAACGAAGCCGCGCGCCGCTCTGAAATTAAGGGTATGGTGTGGCTACGTACCTGGTCTTTCTAAGCAGAGTAAAATTGGAGCGGCGCGCGGCTTAGTTTAGACGAAATGTTCATTAGTTATACCACTTTTCATGATATATTTTTTCATATTATTAAATCTTTCGAAATAGCATTTAAAAAACACGAATCCGCGCGCCGCTCTGAAATTAAGGGTGTGATTTAGCTACGTGCGTGGTCTTTCAAAACAGAGTAAAATTGGGGCGGCGCGCGGCTTAGTTTAGACGAAAAGTTCATTAATTGTACCCCTTTTCATAATATATTTTTTCATATTTTTTAATATTTCGAAATAGCACATAAAAAAACGAAGCCGCGCGCCGCTCTGAAATTAAGGGTATGGTGTAGCTACGTTCGTGGCCTTTCTAAACAGAGTAAAATTGGAGCGGGGCGCGGCTTAGTTTAGACGAAAAGTTTATCAATTATACCCATTTTCATAATATATTTTTTTCATATTTTTTAATATTTCGAAATAGCATATAAAAAAAACGAAGCCGAGCGCCGTTCTGAAATTAAGGGTATGGTGTAGCCACGTACGTGGTCTCTCTAAACAGAGTAAAATTGGGGCGGCGCGCGGCTTAGTTTAGACGAAAAGTTCATTAATTGTACCCCTTTTCATAATATATTTTTTTCATATTTTTTAAAATTTCGAAATAGCATATAAAAAAAACGAAGCCGTGCGCCGCTCTGAAATTAAGGACATGGTGTAGCTACGTTCGTGGTCTTTCAAAACAGAGTAAAATTGGAGCGGCGCGCGGCTTAGTTTATACGAAAAGTTCATTAATTATACCCTTCTTCATCATATATTTTTTCCTATTTTTTAATCTTTCGAAATAGCATATAAAAAAAACGAAGCCGCGCGCCGCTCTGAAATTAAGGGTATGGTGTAGCTACCTTCGTGGTCTTTCTAAACAGAGTAAAATTGGAGCGGCGCGCGGCTAAGTTTAGACGATAAGTTCATTAATTATACCCCTTTTCATAATATATTTTTTTCATATTTTTTAATATTTCGAAATAGCACATAAAAAAAACGAAGCCGCGCGCCGCTCTGAAATTAAGGGTATGGTGTAGCTACGTACCTGGTCTTTCTAAGCAGAGTAAAATTGGAGCGGCGCGCGGCTTAGTTTAGACGAAATGTTCATTAGTTATACCACTTTTCATGATATATTTTTTTCATATTATTAAATCTTTCGAAATAGCATTTAAAAAACACGAATCCGCGCGCCGCTCTGAAATTAAGGGTGTGATTTAGCTACCTTCGTGGTCTTTCTAAACAGAGTAAAATTGGAGCGGCGCGCGGCTTAGTTTAGACGAAAAGTTCAATAATTATACCCCTCTTCATGATATATTTTTTCATATTTTTTAATCTTTCGAAATAAGATATAAAAAAAACGAAGCCGCGCGCCGCTCTGAAATTAAAGGCATGGTGTAGCTACGTTCGTGGTCTTTCAAAACAGAGTAAAATTGGAGCGGCGCGCGGCTTAGTTTAGACGAAAAGTTCATTAATTATACCCTTCTTCATCATATATTTTTTTCATATTTTTTAATATTTCGAAATAGCACATAAAAAAAACGAAGCCGCGCGCCGCTCTGAAATTAAGGGTATGGTGTGGCTACGTACCTGGTCTTTCTAAGCAGAGTAAAATTGGAGCGGCGCGCGGCTTAGTTTAGGCGAAATGTTCATTAGTTATACCACTTTTCATGATATATTTTTTTCATATTATTAAATCTTTCGAAATAGCATTTAAAAAACACGAATCCGCGCGCCGCTCTGAAATTAAGGGTGTGATTTAGCTACGTGCGTGGTCTTTCAAAACAGAGTAAAATTGGGGCGGCGCGCGGCTTAGTTTGGACGAAAAGTTCATTAATTGTACCCCTTTTCATAATATATTTTTTTCATATTTTTTAATATTTCGAAATAGCATATAAAAAAAACGAAGCCGCGCGCCGCTCTGAAATTAAGGGTATGGTGTAGCTTCCTTCGTGGTCTTTCTAAACAGAGTAAAATTGGAGCGGCGCGCGGCTTAGTTTAGACGAAAAGTTCATTAATTATACCCATTTTCATAATATATTTTTTCATATTTTTTAATATTTCGAAATAGCATATAAAAAAAACGAAGCCGCGCGCCGCTCTGAAATTAAGGGTATGGTGTAGCTACCTTCGTGGTCTTTCAAAACAGAGTAAAATTGGAGCGGCGCGGCTTAGTTTAGACGAAAAGTTCATTAATTATACCCCTTTTCATGATATATTTTTTTCATATTTTTTAATCTTTCGAAATAGCATATAAAAAAACGAAGCCGCGCGCCGCTCTGAAATTAAGGGTATGGTGTAGCTACGTTCGTGGTCTTTCAAAACAGAGTAAAATTGGAGCGGCGCGCGGCTTAGTTTAGACGAAAAGTTCATTAATTATACCCTTCTTCATCATATATTTTTTTCATATTTTTCAATCTTTCGAAATAGCATATAAAAAAACGAAGCCGCGCGCCGCTCTGAAATTAAGGGTATGGTGTAGCTACCTTCGTGGTCTTTCAAAACGGAGTAAAATTGGAGCGGCGCGCGGCTTAGTTTAGACGAAAAGCTCAATAATTATACCCCTCTTTATGATATATTTTTTCATATTTTTAAATCTTTCGAAATAAGATATAAAAAAACGAAGCCGCGCGCCGCTCTGAAATTAAGGGTATTGTGTAGCTACGTACGTGGTCTCTCTAAACAGAGTAAAATTGGGGCGGCGCGCGGCTTAGTTTAGACGAAAAGTTCATTAATTGTACCCCTTTTCATAATATATTTTTTCATATTTTTTAATATTTCGAAATAGCACATAAAAAAACGAAGCCGCGCGCCGCTCTGAAATTAAGGGTATGGTGTAGCTACGTTCGTGGCCTTTCTAAACAGAGTAAAATTGGAGCGGCGCGCGGCTTAGTTTAGACGAAAAGTTTATCAATTATACCCATTTTCATAATATATTTTTTTCATATTTTTTAATATTTCGAAATAGCATATAAAAAAAACGAAGCCGCGCGCCGTTCTGAAATTAAGGGTATGGTGTAGCTACGTACGTGGTCTCTCTAAACAGAGTAAAATTGGGGCGGCGCGCGGCTTAGTTTAGACGAAAAGTTCATTAATTGTACCCCTTTTCATAATATATTTTTTTCATATTTTTTAAAATTTCGAAATAGCATATAAAAAAAACGAAGCCGTGCGCCGCTCTGAAATTAAGGGCATGGTGTAGCTACGTTCGTGGTCTTTCAAAACAGAGTAAAATTGGAGCGGCGCGCGGCTTAGTTTGGACGAAAAGTTCATTAATTATACCCTTCTTCATCATATATTTTTTCCTATTTTTTAATCTTTCGAAATAGCATATAAAAAAAACGAAGCCGCGCGCCGCTCTGAAATTAAGGGTATGGTGTAGCTACGTTCGTGGTCTTTCAAAACAGAGTAAAATTGGAGCGGCGCGCGGCTTAGTTTAGACGAAAAGTTCATTAATTATACCCGTCTTCATCATATATTTTTTCCTATTTTTTAATCTTTCGAAATAGCATATAAAAAAAACGAAGCCGCACGCCGCTCTGAAATTAAGGGTATGGTGTAGCTACCTTCGTGGTCTTTCTAAACAGAGTAAAATTGGAGCGGCGCGGCTAAGTTTAGACGATAAGTTCATTAATTATACCCCTTTTCATAATATATTTTTTTCATATTTTTTAATATTTCGAAATAGCACATAAAAAAACGAAGCCGCGCGCCGCTCTGAAATTAAGGGTATGGTGTAGCTACGTACCTGGTCTTTCTAAGCAGAGTAAAATTGGAGCGGCGCGCGGCTTAGTTTAGACGAAATGTTCATTAGTTATACCACTTTTCATGATATATTTTTTTCATATTATTAAATCTTTCGAAATAGCATTTAAAAAACACGAATCCGCGCGCCGCTCTGAAATTAAGGGTGTGATTTAGCTACGTGCGTGGTCTTTCAAAACAGAGTAAAATGGGAGCGGCGCGCGGCTTAATTTAGACGAAAAGGTTATTAATTCTACCCCTTTTCATTATATATTTTTTTGCAAATTCTTCAATCTTTCGAAATAGCATATAAAAAAACGAAGCCGCGCGCCGCTCTGAAATTAAGGGCAGGGTGTAGCAACGTACGTGGTCTTTCAAAACAGAGTAAAATGGGAGCGGCGCGCGGTTTAGTTTAGACGAAAAGTTCATTAATTCTACCCCTTTTCATTATATGTTTTTTTGATATTTTTTAATCTTTCGAAATAGCATATAAAAAAACGAAGCCGCGCGCCGCTCTGAAATTAAGGGTATGTTGTAGCTACGTACGTGGTCTTTCAAAACAGAGTAAAATGGGAGCGGCGCGCGGCTTAGTTTAGACGAAAAGTCCATTAATTATACCCCTTTACATGATATGAGACGAATCGGCATTTCATATATCGAATATCCATTGAATATCCAATATCAAACGAATATCCAATGAATATCCAATATCAAACGAATATCAAATGAATATCAAATGAATATCCAACGAATATCCACTGAATATTTTTGAATATTTAACCTTTGTAAACCGAACCTGTGAAATATGAATGTCCAATATCCAATATCCAATATCAAACCCACTTCACACAGCTTACACGGGGCTCGAATCGGTGCGAATACGTCTACTTATGCAAGGTTATACATGTAATTCAGAATTTGAAGAACCTTTGGAAAATATTCCAGGATAAGCGGAAAACATCCCAGACGTCCATTTAATTAAAATGCTGTACACTGTTTGTTCTATAATGGATATTGAATGGGGGTACAGTGAGTGTTCTATACCAAGATTCAATGTGGCTACAGTGAGTGTTCTATACCAGAATTCAATGGGGGTACAGTGAGTGTTCTATACCGGGTATAACTATTGGTCGTAATATAGCCATTCGCAGGCTGAATAACCGCGCTTCAAAAGTGCTTGAATGAAAATAGTACATGATGTGTAATAGTCACAATCAATGACACAAATTGGACGAAACTCACCAGGAATCGCTATTGTGTATGGAAATATGTACAATACCAAAATCAATGGTTATCGCGATCGGTTGGATTAACATAGAATACGCTACACCTTGTGATTGCAAATCTGCTACATTTATCAAGAATCAAGAAATGGTACAGAACTGAGAATATGGGGAAATTATTCTTTAATACCCAGACAAACGCCGCTAATATCGTCAATATAACGTTCCCAGATCAAGGGTTTCTCTTCTCAATCAATCCTGTAAACATTAGCATAAACAGGGGCAAATGTTTGCCGATAGAAAGGTATGTTACCTGAAATTGAAGCGAAAAAGCTTTATCAGAGAAACATATTGCTGAGATATATCAATTAATGTAGACTATGAAGAAGCTGTAATCGTCATTGTACTCGGGTTTGGATCACGAAGGCATTCTACGTTCACAGAGAAGAGAATGACCTCGTCGTTGTATAAATGTATTGAATCAATGAATTGCCCAACAGTTTCTCTGTCGGAGTCCGTGGCTATAGGACTCCCTTCCCACATACGGAAGTTCGGCGATGATAAAATGTCTATTTACGTTGTGGTAATAAATTAAAAAGAATCATATTACGCCTAGTCAAGTATATGACCAATCAATATTAGCCGGAAATGAAGGTCTAATGTACAGGTTAGACTGATGATCATTGTTGAGCAAAAGAATACTAGTAATTGTGTGGTCCAATTTTTCCCTTTTCCTCAATGTATTTTTGTCATCTTAATATTGATAACGAGATTGTCGCTTTTGAAAACCGAAGCGGTTCTCTACATATGTGACAATATTTGATTCTTTGAATATTCAATCTTGTCGTTTATGAAGAGCCAGTTTTTATCCCTCGGCCAATATTGACTTTGGGGCATTTTCGCAATCGTGTACGTCCATCTGGAAGTTCGCGTATTATCGTTAACACCATATCTCAAGGAAGAACATGCATAGGAATGCTAAACGTCCATCACACATGTATGCAATCCATGTGCAGAAGCCTGTTGCGAATCGGTAGATTAGCACATTTATTTTGGGTCACGATTTATGTCAAGTTTGCACCCATTGGTTGTTATCACCATATCTGAAGAATGATATGGCTTCTTCATGGTCTTCTTCAAAAAGTGAGTTTGGAATATTAGCATAGGCACGTCCGTCTGTGTGTTTTCTCGTTACCGCCATATCGCAAGATTGACTATACCTCGGAACCCATACTGCGGTTCACACACTACTTTTCTCTTGATCACCAGGCTATGTTTGTTCCATAATTGCTGTTTTACCACCACATAGCAAGAATTATAAGACCGAAGGTTACTGAACTTACACTGTATATAAATGTGGTTCTGGGCTTGTTAAAATGGCTTTGGGAGTATTGTCATCATGTATATGTACGTACGTCGGCTCGTTTGTTTTCTCGTTATCATCATATATGAAGCATGACTATGCCTGGGCGCCTCGAACATGCACGTGGTTAGAGAATAGCCTTTTGAATATCTTTATGACCAATTGCTTATTGTCAGCAACTTTACTAATTCCTTGTTTTTCAATTGAAGGTCAAGGTCACAACTTCCCTTATATGCGTTGTAATAAGTGATTTTAGTGCTTAATGTATTTTTTGTAAAAAAACGAATACCATTCGATTTTGATCCTCAAAGAGTCATTTCCATTTTTAAAGAAACCACCGAAATACGTATGTTCCGGATTTAAATATAAACAACAACCACGATAAACCACCCAGAACTCACAAAATAACTAGTTTAATAATGTATAGGTCTTATGTGTTCACTGTTGTACTGTAATTTGAGCATTTCCACAAAGTGGATGGTCTTATGGTTTCCGCCGCGGCCGCGATTTTAAATGTGAATATTTCTGAAACCGTTGAAGATTTGTGGGTCACACTTTATGTGCTATATTTTAGGGACTGGAAAATGTGTCTGGTTGTGCTTTGATATTGCTGTTCACCATTAGGTGGCGCTGACATAACACAATGATAATTATCTGACAAATAACATCAAAACCAACATATGTCATAACAGTATTTTTGTGGGAGGCCCGTTGGCCGAGTGGTTTAGATCGCCGACATACAGTGCTGGCGATTAGATGCCTGAGTCTGGGTCGCTAGTTCGCATCCCGCACGGGACTCGACCAAATTTTCAGCACTAGAATTTGTGCTATTCTAAGATAGTGTTATCCCAAAATAACGAAAATACTGTTATACGATCACTTTCTAAATGATAAAAAATATATCTATTCAGCTTTGGGAGCTGTGTCATCACGATCATTAGAGGGGTACTGTATGTTCGCTTTCAAGACTACCGGTCTGCGACCTCCTATTTTCGTGGGAGGCCCGTTGGCCGAGTGGTTTAGATCGCCGACATACAGTGCTGGCGATTAGGTGCCTGACTCTGGGGTCGCTGGTTAGAATTCTGCGCGGGACTCGACCAAATTTTCAGCACTAGAATTTGTGCTATTCTAAGATAGTGTTATCCCAAAATAACGAAAATACTGTTATACGATCACTTTCTAAATGATAAAAAATATAACATATGTCATGATTAAAGTGTTTCTGTTGAACTCTTAAATGTACGTGCCATCTCCATTGGGGTGTGGACTTCACATGATTGTGTTTCGCGGCATTTGTTCCTCCGATAGATGGTGCTATAGACATAATGTTAGGTAACTCGATGTCCTCTTGACGATTTGGCTGATTTTCATGAAATTCGGGTACAGCGATCTTGCAGGATAGGCAAAGAACTGAAAAGGTTTTGGTCGTAGTGGCGTAATCATGCAGGCGCGATTTTTGTGAAATCGAAACTGAATTCTTTGAATCAGGGAAAAGTAATTCTTGTATGCTAGCTATGTTGCTGACGAACAATATAGAATTGCCAACGTGATAATTCATATATCTTGCAAGTCAAATGGCCAATAAAAAATAAAATTCCTTGACTTAATTCCCAATTTCCATAACCGTTGATTTCCATAACCATTCTACCACACCCCATGTGTTTTACCAAATAACATTATTGCATATAAGTCCAGGTGGCATCCCATTCCAATAGACCTCACTTAATAAGCTGTTCGTTGTGGAGAGTTTGACGTCATGAGTTTCTTCACGTGCGAAGTTGCGCCCTACCAGACGTGGAGGGGGAGGGGGTAAGGTAATCTCTGTACTGCGATATGATCATTTTGGATGAAGTACCGGGTCAACAGGTATGTATTTAAAAATCCAAGGTTGACCCTATAGTTGGAATATTCTTGAAATTTATTGAAATTGTTAACGTTGTTTTTTTGATCAATTTGAACATTAATAGCCTTCTATTATGCCCCTTGCTGTCACACTGTGGACTCGTCCCCTGCATGTCGATTTCGGGCACGCGACTTGCACGTGTTGCCTGCTTCGATTCAATGATGGGCCAACGCATTTTTTGTCATGTATAGGGATGCTAAGGTGTAATTACATTATAAAATATTCATTTCCACGAAAAATTTCCACAATTCTGCCGTTTCCAGTATAGTAGAATAGAAGTAATTGCTTCATTGTCAGAATGATATGGAACAGACGTGACAAACCATTCAAGTGTGGACGAGATTACTTGTATCAACAAAATTAGTGCCACTTCTCTATCTAATATTAACATATTGGTTTCCCATTTAAATCTCTTTGTAACCAGTAACATCGACAAGTTGAACCAGTAATGTCAGCTATTGGGTCAAACAGCTTTCCTTCAAATTTTCTGTTATAAAAAGGACATTCTTAGTTGAAATGTTGAAGGCGATTAATATTTATTATTAATTATTGAAATGAAGATGAAAATTCTCCACCACAACATACTTTTCTTTCATATGTATTGTATATAAGAATATATGTAGAACAAATATAGCAGATGCATATGATAAAATGTCCTGTGTACATGTCTGGTTCAACCAGTGCAGTTCATCTCAGGCACCCTGAAGCATACATAGGATTTAACCAAACTTTCCACGGATGCATTATTTTGTTAACCATTTACTATTGAAATAATCCATGTACTTTCTTATAGAAAAAACATTATGAACATTTTATGGGAACAGATCAATCCGAAAAAGGAGACAGCTAAATCCTAATAAGAATACAAAGAATTAGTTTATGCCTTCTTCAAATCTGATATTTTCAGTTTCAGATATGATAATAAATAAGTCAGGTTGAGTTTGTTTTTTATTGTTTACCTTGAAAAGGTTTGTTTGTCAAAGAATCCGTTCCCCAGTGCTCATATTATGTGAACCAAATGCTATCATTTTGTGTCATTTTTATTCTTAAACAAGAATCTTCTTTGTTTTGAAATAAGCCGATTTTCTTTTCTCATATTATGGGGCAAAACTCTATCAGGAATTGATATCACGGATAAATTAACAGCTATTGTCAGTTGTGTTCTACGATCAACCGTGTGTGCGCAATATTATGTCAGGCAAGATTTCTGTTTCAAATTCATTATAGGTAATGACGTCAACTTCCGTTTCCTCTGTTTTACGAGTATCAATATTTCTCTAATTTGGATTCCGACCCGAGCCTAAAAAGTTTTGCCACGCCTAAGAGAGGGTATACCCAAATTGGGGATCTAAAGCCGTGTGCATACCAAAATTACGTTGTACACATGTATTCGAAGAAATACTCCGTGTTTCACACGAGTTTTCATTTAATACCTTTCTCTGAGTGTCGCCAGCTCTATTCCTACCAGGAGATCACCTGTACAGTGAAATATTCATAATCAATTCTATCAGTTGTTATATCCGAAGTGTCGAATTTATGCGGTTAGACAAATTATTCGTTTCCTGGAAGCAATTGACTCAGGGAATATAGCCATAGTAGCAAACTTTGGAATCTGGCCGCACATGCCTTGAATCACGTGAATCACGCCTTGAATTCCGTACCACTAGTTGCTACAGTTCTCAGCAACACTGATAAATTGAATCGAAATCTCTTGTGTTTATGCCAATATAAGATCACTTAATACTTGGACACTTGCTCGACGAGGAATTTACATTCCGAGTTCCAGAATACATTCCTATTGTGGTTCATCGAGGGCGATTAATCTTTGCTTGGCCGATATAGGTGCAAAGCCTATAATGGATTGGTTAGTCACTTCGCGCTTCTGTGCTGATGACTTGTAAATGATCTCTAGCTGATTTCCCGCTCTACTATTTGCCTTGTTGACACTCATTGGTAGAATTGCGATGGGCGATGTTTATCGACTGGTTCAATGTGGAGAGTGTAGAGTCTGATTAACAAATACCCGCTAGTATCATTTATCAAATGTACGGTATTCCGATTACAAGCGTCTAGTCCGTCATTCATAAATTCAGCCGTCATCCATTAAAGAAGATCCGCGTCCATAATCCAAAGACCTATTCCATATTCCATATAACAGTATTAGCACAAGACACTCATAGTATACATAAACATAGGCTAGTTTCCTGCAAGAGAGAAGCGGTCAACAGTTTTCAATCATGGCGACAAGACATCATGATGTTCCAAAAATATAAAAGCCGTATCGTTGATCAGTATTCTTAATCCACAATAATCGTTGAAAAGTCGTCATCTAGAGAATGATGTATCTCAGTCATGCTTTGATTGTGACGGTTCATATGAGCATCATGAGAATCTTGAAGTACATGGGTTCATACGGCCCCTAGTCCCGGGTTAAGCGGAATTAGAATAAGTTACGAAACGTAACGCCATAGATCTTGCACGCTACGTTCGTATTTTGCTATCAGCATGCGATATTGTATCGCCAAATTTGAGAAACTTTGAGTGGAGGCGCTTGGTGGAATAGCCCTGTTTTATAAGTTTCCGCAACAATGCTTTGTCACGTTGATTAAAATCATCACATTTAACACATGATCTAGCAAATGATCTCCGATCAGCTTACATTACAGAAAACCAAACCTTTTGGCCAAATCCTAATTCTCAGAACTAGCAACCATTAGATTAGATACCAGATATAATACCAGATCACAATGAGCACTCTAGAATGTGATAAATTGTACACACCTTACACACCTTAAATGCATCTAAGCTGTGTTAAACTCCAACTTTTTGTAACTATAAAATAAATTCGAGGCAACAAGACCAGTTTTATATCAAATTCAATGTATTGGCGTAAGAACGGGCACGGAACCTATACAACTATATTTTTCAAATTCGAAAAAATATACTATCTTCACTTGTTTCGTGCAAAACCGGTCTTCAATCTACTTTGCCTTTCGTATGATTTTTCTGATATCAGTTAACGGACCTCTGTATTCGTACACTATGCAAACATATGCACGATGCATACACTATGCAAATTAACGATCTATACAAGATATATCACAAGAACGGTTCTATATTGTGTTCTATTTGTGCCAATTTGATCTCGCGCGTCGACTTGCAAAAGTCGACGCACGACGCGCGACGCGAAAAGTCGACGTCGTGTTTTGAAACGCGATGTCGTCCTTTCCGTCGCGCGTCGCGCGTCGAATTTTACAATGTTAAAGAGATAGGCCAAAACTCGACGTCGTGTTTCAAAAGTCGACGTCGCCTTTTGGCCTATCTCTTAGCATTATAAAAGTCGACGCGCGACGCGCGACGGAGAGGACGACGTCGCCTTTCAAAACGCGGCGTCGACTTTTAAAAAGTCGACGCGCGACGGACATTCGCGTCGCGCGTCGCCTTTTGGTTTACAAAAGTGCGCATGTCTGGGGAGCATGTATTCCATATTGTTCACGAGACACAATAAATTATCAATCAAATTATCAATTGAAGTTTGCCACCATACGTTGTACAAACGTATTATATAAAATTCACAATCTTTGTTAACTTTCTTCTTTTATGTAAAGGTGTATGTGTGTTTGTACTGTGATGTGTTGTATTATGGTATATTTCACCGTACTGTATGGTATGGTATGGTATTGTTTAGAATTGTATTGTTTTGTAATGTATTGAGTTGTAATATGTTGAATTGTAATATATTGTATTGTAATGTATGGTATTATTTTGCATTTTATTGTATTGTATCGTATCATATAGTCTAGTTCTGTCTCGTATTGTTTCGTTGTATTGTGATTTGGGGTGTTAATTTCGAAAAAAAAGAAGAAGAAAAAAAGTTCACATCTGCGATTTCCGATCCTTGTCGCTTCTGACCGGTGTTGGTAATTTTGCTGAGAATTTACTGCAACAAAGCAAGAATGGCAAGATATTTAACATACATGGAGACTATGTACCACATAATTTATTTGTTGCGCTGTCAGATATGTTATATTGCTGATTAATTTTCGAACACTGGTACCTGTGTTCCACAAAATGCACACCCCTCCATCGCGAGGATAATACGCATCTATTAGCTTGTCGATGTGCTCATATTTCGCCGGACTAATGCGTAAAATAAATTCAAGTTTCCAATAATGAACCAAAAGCTTATGTAAGTAACAGTTTTGCAGGAGTAACAGTAACGACTGGAAAACAGAGAAAAACTAATTAATATCTTGTGTAGCTCAAAGGAAATGTGGGATCTTACTGTTTTCCGGCCGAAAACGAAAGTAAAATGACCCCACACCTTTACTTTGCCAGCATATATATAGTCACTAGTCTAAAATGGCAGAAAACAAAACCTCACTATTAAAAAGGGTTGTATGATTCGAGATAAAATGCAAAGTGGCGCGTTTTATCAGGAGACATTCATCAGGATGTCTCCAGAATGTAAGATCTCACAGTTCCATTGAGCTACAAGCGATTAATTATTTCCCCTCTGTTTTCCAGTCGTTACTGTTAATCCTGCAAAATAGTTACTTACATACGCTTTTTGTTCATTATTGGAAACTTGAATTTAATTTACGTATTAGTCCGGCGAAATAGTAACACATTGACAAGCTAATAGATGCGAATTGTCCTCTCGATTGAGGGGTGTGCGTTTTGAGAGATACAGGTACCAGTGTTCGAAAATTAATCAGCAAAAAAAAACCCCATCTCAGACAGCGAAACAAATATATTATGTTGTACATAGTCTCCATGCATGCAACATATCTTGTCATTCTTGCTATCTTGCAGGAAATTCTCACCAAATTACCAACACCGGTCAGGAGCTACAAGAATCGAAAATCACAGCTGTGAACATTATAGTAATACATGCTCCCCAGACATGCGCACTTTTTTAAACCAAAAGGCGACGCGCGTCGCCCTCTCCGTCGCGCGTCGCCCTCTCCGTCGCGCGTCGCGCGTCGCCTTTTACAATGTTAGGAGATAGGGCAAAAGTCGACGTCGACTTTTGAAACACGACGTCGAGTTTTGGCCTATCTCTTTAACATTATAAAACCCGACGCACGACGCGCGACGGAGAGGGCGACGTCGCCTTTTAAAACGCGACGTCGACTTTTTTCCGTCGCGCGTCGAGTTTTGATTCTTCAAAAAGGCGACGCACGACGCGCGACGCGAAAAGTCGACGTCGCGTTTTGAAAGGCGACGTCGCCCTCTCCGTCGCGCGTCGACTTTTACAATGCTAAGAGATAGGCCAAAAGGCGACGTCGACTTTTGAAACACGACGTCGAGTTTTGGCCTATCTCTTTAACATTGTAAAAGTCGACGCGCGACGCGCGACGGAAAGGGCGACGTCGCGTTTCAAAACACGACGTCGACTTTTCGCGTCGCGCGTCGTGCGTCGACTTTTGCAAGTCGACGCGCGAGATCGAATTGGCACAAATAGAATACCATAGTTCTATTCTCCCGAGCTACCCATGTATAAGTTTGACTACTTTAGACCATATAGGCCTATACTGTAATACTGTAACAACCATTATCGCGAGGACTGTATTGCAAAAAACCTGCATCTGTCGTATACTTTTTCTCGCAATGCGCTTGAAGCGGTATCAGTAAGACTATTTGGCACTATCATTTTAGTAAGTCCCCTACTGTTTTGCGCGAAGTTGATTAGTGAGGTCAGGTAGAGAAGCTCCGTCATTGACCAATGCAAGCCGAACATATATGGGAAGATATTTCTGTCATTAAGAAAGTGATGTTTAACAGTATTTTTGTGATTTTGGCATTACGTTATCTAGGTATACTACAAATTATAAGGCTGGAAATTTGGTCGACTCCCATGTTGGATTTGAAACAGCGACCGCCAGAGTAAGGCACTCAACCGCCAGCACTATATCGCTTTAGCCGTGTGGTTTTGATCGCCGACAGAAAGTGCTTGCGGTTGGGTGCTTATGA
>JAVTVY010016417.1:0-60036 GCA_036873755.1 Hanleya hanleyi | reverse complement strand
TACCATCACTACCATTCCTACCATCACTACCATCCATACCATCACTACCATCCATACCATTCCTACCTTCACTACCATCCATACCATTCCTATCATCCATGCCATTCCTACCATCACTACCATCCATACCATCACTACCATCCATGCCATCACTACCATCCATACCATAAATACCATTCCTACCATCACTACCATCCATACCATCACTGCCATCCATACCATCACTACCATCTATGCCATCCTACCATCCATACCATCACTACCATCCATACCATCACTACCATCCATACCATAACTACCATCCATACCATCACATCCATGCCATCCATACCATCACTACCATTCCTACCATCACTACCATCCCTACCATCCATACCATTCCTACCTTCACTACCATCCATACCATCACTACCATCCATACCATCACTACCATTCCTATCATCCATACCATTCCTACCATCACTACCATCCATACCATCACTACCATCCATACCATCCCTACCATCACTACCATCCATACCATAACTACCATTCCTACCATCACTACCATCCATACCATCACTACCATCCATACCATCACTACCATCCATACCATTCCTACCATCACTACCATCCATGCCATCACTACCATCCATACCATCACTACCATCTATACCATCACTACCATCCATACCATCACTACCATTTCTACCATCACTACTATCCATACCATCACTACCATCCATACCATAACTACCATCCATACCATCACTACCATCCATACCATCACTACCATCCATACCATCACTACCATCAATACCATCACTACCATCCACCATACCATCCATACCATCACTACCATCCATACCATGATGGTGATGGTAGTAATCCTACTTGGGACTGGACTATCCAGCAGTAATCCCACAGAGGACTATCCATCAGTAATAACATGGGACTGGTCCACCCAGCAGTAATCTCACACTGGAATGCCCTATGTACCAGTAATCCGACTGCACTGACCTATCCATCCTACATGGGATTAACTTTTGCCAGTAATCCCACATGGGACTGATGTTATTGTCTGTACCAGATAATCTATTCCAGACATTATTGTCTGTACCGCATCACTTATTCCAGACCTTATTGTTTGCTCTACATGTATGCTTTCAATACTGCTGCACCTTTGGCGGATGACCCCGCAAGGCGAGATGTTGGGGTTCTCAGAACGCTTGTTATATGTTATTGACAGGCAATCATTGAACTATATTTCTATCGGTACAGAGAGGGTTAACATACATTGCCCTGATACATTCGGTCTCTCGTGTTTGTGAAATATGCTTGAGCTGTTGATCCCTGATATTGTGATATCCAGCATTTTAATATCACTTGTCTTTATTGCACCATGTAAGCATCCTGTCTGTGTCTTGTGTTCTGTCCTCAGTGTTTTATAGGGTGGATGGAGGGTGTCTGGTTCCATTCTGTTTTAAAGATTTCTTCTTTGAAGTAGCAGGAATACAACTTGGCTGGGTGTCGCTTAGTTGGTTCATCACAATATGGCTGAAATATTGTTGAAAGCAATATTAAATTCTATTCACTCACTCATTCTCCTGGAATTGGTTTTTCATGAGTACTGTCCCCCTCCAATATCTCCCTCCATTGCATTTCCAATATTTGTTACTCAAATCTTCACCTGCTATTGCTATGCCTTATTCCCTCCCTTTGGAGATTCCTGTAAGAAAATAAAAGTTGTCTCCCCCTGAAGGCGCTCAGTTGGTCAGCTCTGCACACGTGTCCCATAGATACCTCCTCTTCCCTTCTTACAGCTTCCGAGTGCAGACGTGTTTTGAGAGGAGTTCCTACATTAGAGTTTTTGAGATCTTTTTCTAGTGTTTTCTTCTTGAAGTTATTCTATTAGCATTTGTACATTGTCCACGTAAATTCTAAACGCTGCCGTATTTGTCGGCTTTCTTGGTCTGTTTTGGACCCCCACTCCACCTGTTTCTACTGTAAAGGTCATCTTTGTTATTGGGAGACCACTTGCGGCCTGGAAGAATTATGCCCAGGCTAGACGTGCGTTTTTGCTACGTTCTTCCGAGGATACTAATGTGTCTACTGATGAGAGGCATCTGTCTGAAATTGCTCTCATCACGGATTTTAAATTCAATGAAGATCTGCCTGGTATTAGCCCTAGCATGTCCTGTTTGTCTTCGTATAAAATTCCGCCTAGCAGTACGGTCAAACTGGTTGAAATTGACAACGGCCTAGACGGGTCTATTCGTAAAGACAAGAAGTCGTCTGGCGACTTTGGCTCTAAGTTCAAGTCTGGAGTTACGCAATCGTCTACAGTGTCGGGGCCAACAACAAAAGACACTGTCTCTGAGTGGAAATCTGCTTTCGCGGATCGGCCTTTTGTTATCGAGGTCGAACAAAAGGCCCTTCCTTCCCCGACTTTGCCGACTCCAGCTAAATCTAAAATTTTGGCTGCTGTGGATATTATTTCACAGTTGGTTTCTTGAGAGAAGAAAAAGCCGCAACGGTCTTCTATTTCTCCTTTGCGATTTAAACCACGGTTGTTTTCTACAACTGGTTCATCCAAAACGGCTCTTCGGACTATGGTCTCGTACGCCACAACGTCGTTTCCGTACGTCACGACACTGTTCCCGTAAGCCACAATGCCATTTCTGTACGCAACGACACTGTTCGCGTACGCCACAACGTCGTTCTCGTACACCACGACACCATTCCCGTACGCCACAACGCTACTCCCGTACGCCACAACGCCATTCTCGTACACCACTACGCCGTTCTCGTACGCCTCTACATCGTTCTCATACGTCTCAACACCATTCTCATACACCACGTTATTTTCGTTCATCACAACACCGTTCTCGTACACCACAATGTCGCTCGCGTATGCCACAACGTCGTTCTCGTACACCACGACACCATTCCCGTACGCCACACCGCTACTCCCCTCCGCCACAACGCCATGCTCGTACATCACTACGCCCTTCTCGTACGCCTCTACGTCGTTCTCGTACGTCTCAACACCGTTCTCGTACACCACAGCATTATTTTCGTTCGTCACAACACCGTTCTCGTACGCCTCAACGTCATTCTCATACTCCACATCGTCGTTCCCGTATGCCACAACATTGTTCTCGTTCACTGTTACGCAGAGACTGTACATGTACATTGTGTTACCAAACTGAGAGAATGTACATGTACATTGGGTTACCAAAGTGAGAGACTGTACGTTGTACATTGTGTTACCAAACTGAGAGACTACATATACATTGGGTTACCAAACTGAGAGAATGTACATGTACATTGGGTTACCAAACTGAGAGACTGTACAAGTACATTGGGTTACCAAACTGAGAGACTGTACATGTACATTGGGTTACCAAGCTGAGAGACTGTACATGTTCATTGGGTTACCAAACTGAGAGACTGTACATGTACATTGGGTTACCAAACTGAGAGACTGTACATGTTCATTGGGTTACCAAACTGAGAGACTGTACATGTACATTGGGTTATCAAACTGAGAGACTGTACATGTTCATTGGGTTACCAAACTGAGAGACTGTACATGTACGTTGGGTTACCAAACTGATAGACTGTGCATGTACGTTGTACATTGGGTTGCCAAACTAAGAGATTGTACATGCTCATTGGGTTACCAAACTGAGAGACTACATGTACATTAGGTTACCAAACTGAGAGACTGTACATTGGGTTACCAAACTGAGAGACTGTACATGTACATTGGGTTACCAAACTGAGAGACTGTACATGTATATTGGGTTACCAAACTGAGAGACTACATTGTACATTGGGTTACCAAACTGCGAGATTGTACATGTACATTGGGTTACCAAACTGAGAGACTACATATACAGTGGGTTACCAAACTGAGAGACTGTACATGTACATTGGGTTACCAAACTGAGAGACTGTACATGTACATTGGGTTACCAGGTTACTTCATGGATATCATGGTTACCAAGATAAACATGATTTTCATCTGATTTTCCCACTCATTGTAGGAAGAGATGGGTGTTATTTCCACCCAGTCAGACTGACAAACTTTACCCAACCAGGGTACCATATGAGGAGTCAAGTGTATTCAGTCGGATCAACATTAGTTATCCTGATCTTGACTCATTCCCCAAGGTCAAGGTGAGTACTTGATTTTCGGATCTGGCATATATCAGTAAAATCTCTTCCTTCTCCTGAAATTTATCTACCATACTGCAAACTGCATTTCATATCTTGGGGATAATTGATGCTGAGGCATTTTCCGTTGGTGTTTATGTTGTCACTCTTGGGGTACTGAGCCCTACCCTAAACTAAGCTTCACCCAAACCCTTCCCTAATATATTCCAGGAGCTTAACATCAGACTATGTTCATTGAATGCATCCCTCCCTCTATCACCTACCTTAACCTGGTATGTTCCAAGAGTTTGTCATTGTACACTTTACGATACATCCACTACCCTCAGGCATGTATTCCTGCCAAGTTGAAATTGAAATTTTCAAATTTCAATTCCCATTATTAAATTTCATTTTACAAGTTTAAATTAAATTTCCAAATTCTAATTTAAACTTTTAATTTTAATTTTTTTAATGTTCAGATTTCAATTTAATTTATCATATTTTGAATTTCCATTCACATATTCGAATTTCAATTTACATTCTCAAATTTTAATTCTGTAACACTTGTTTCTATAACAACTAGGTAACTGAGCATATATTGAGTGTTTTAGCACAGTTGTGCTTTGCCCTTGCCCTAAAATATAAACTTTTCCAAACCACTGAGCATGACTATGGAAGCTTTATTTCTTAATTTTTGTATTCAAATTTGAATGACAAATTAAAATTTTTTATTTCACTTTCAAGTTTCAGTATCAAATTTAAATTTGACAATTTAAACTATTGTTTTTCAAATTTAAATGTAAAATTCAAATTATGATTCCGATATTGAATATCATTTTGCAAATTATGCATCATTCAAATTGAAGACCACAAACCAATGCAGTAAATGAGAGAACAATAAGTGAGACGACAATATTGGTGTAGTTCTGCCACCTCTCTACTCATTGCTCTTTTTAACTGGCCGCTAATCTTGATATGCAGGCGGAGCCTCATGTGCATTCAGTTTCAATATTAGACCTGTATTTTGTTGAAAAGTACACAAGTCTACCTAAATGTACATGTAGGTGAATTTTAAATCTTAAAATGACCTATATTTTGGGAAAATTCAATGGTTGATTTCTCCATTTGACTTTAATTTTGCACTAGTTTTACATGAAAAAGCAGACATGCTTGTTCCATACATGCTGTTGTCAAAATCAGTCTGTCAAATGTTTTAATATGTTGAATCTTCATTACAATTGTTTAAGTTTGAGTTGCATCAAAAGATAATCATTTTTAATCACCTTGACAGTACCAAACTTATGCTGGATATATTTGTTTCTACTATATGTATTGTTCAATGTCTGTGATATCATTATTGCTGTGAATGACAAATGCTAGTTGGTGGACAAAATAGCCCCCATTGCAGATCAGTGTCCTCAAGAGGTTACTGGGAGCAAAACTTACTTCCAGTTGTGAAACTAGCACCCTACATTTCTATTTTTGAACCTAGCACCCTGCAGCTGTAAACCTTTGTTACTGTGAGTCTAGCACTCTATAATCGCTGTTACAGTCTAACCTTATAATCCTGTTATCATCGAGCTCTCCGTAATACTTTGTTACAATCTATCACCAATGAATCCTTTGTTACAGTCTAACACTCTACATGTGTAATCCTTTGTTACTGTCTAGCACACTATAAAACTTTGTTACAATCTAGCACCATTGAATCCTTTGTAACAGTCTGACACTCTATAATCCTTTGTTACTGTCTAGCACACTAATACTTTGTTACAATCTTGCACCATTTAATCCTTTATCACTGTCTTGCACTCTATATTTCTGTATTTCAGTGGAGCACCCCATACATAGTTACACTTGAGCCTGGCCAGGTTCTGTATGTTCCCAGACATTGGTGGCACTTTGTCCACTGTTTGGAGCCCTCCATCAGTATCAATACATGGATTGAACTGGTAAGTGAAAGGAACAGTCTTGCTAGTACGTCAACATGTAATTAACACAGGTGATGATCCCTCTGTGTGCCCCTTTTCGATAGATACTTCATGAAGGCAGCTATTGTCTGAGTCTTTGTATAGTTGAAAAGACTCAAGTCTACACACATTGTTGTCCGTAGACTTGTACAGTTGTCTTGTGATTCTTACATAGAGTAAGAACGCCTTTTCCTGATGGAAAGGAACCACCTTTTTGTCATTTTTGAGAAGAAAGTTAACTAACCTTATAGATCTCCTAGCGATGGCCCTGCTATACGGTATTCAATTGTAAGGAGATCAAAAACATACATGTCACCTTCATCACATTGAAGTACAAAGTTGAACTACCTGATCATACCATAATTAAGCAGTCTACAGAGTTCTCCTGGATAACTCGAGAAGAATTATCATTTCTTTGATGGGCATTTGGCAGATTTCATTATAATAGGGGATAAATTGTCCCCCTCAAAAGCAAAAAAAAAATTCAACAATGTTACAAGATAATTGAATTTCAAATGACTACAGATCTTAACATTCTAAATCAAATAATAATGGGATAATTTACACCCCAAAATCAAATATACAGGACTTTTGTCCAACCTGGTCAATTTAGCTCAATTTTAACATGGCAGAACAACTCACTCACTTCTTGCCAGTTAAACTATGAAAAGGGAAAAACCTTTGAACATAGTTGCAAACTGGAATGCATTTCAAGACCTGTAATATTTAAACAGATTATTTGGAGTCATAAAGCATAAATTTGAGATGAAAACGAAGTGTTCAATGCATCATTGAGTGGTGGACAGACACCGGTTTTTGAACCTTTTTTCTCTGTTTGCAACAAGTATAATTTTGACCACCAATCTAAAGATATTGATTTGCCTGGAGTTGTATTCCATAAATCCAATCAGGTTTCACCTAACTGCCGATTTGTTAAGATTTTAGAACAAATTTATTGTTGTCTAATGTTACATGTGGACAGTCATTGTGTAACATTAGCAACATTAATTTCCTAAAATTAAATTTATGTTAACGATTATCATCATTATCTGCTTTCCAAAGTTTATATCCAAATGTAATTAAACAAATTAGCCTAAACAATTCAGTGCTGACACCTTGATTTAAATATTACTATGAGAAAATTTCCTTTTTTTGGTTAAACTTGTGTTGCTAATGTTACACGTGGACAGACATGCTTGAGTAGGTGACAACTATTAACAACTGTTCAAGAGATTTATGGGACACAATGGCCAACTTTAATATGTTAAAATGATAACGCTGAAGATATATTAATGATCCATTATTTTCGTTATGCCTCAGAGGATTCAGTAGTGCAACAAATGGACATTAAAGTATGTTGCTAATGTTACAAGTGGATAGACATTTTGAAACATTAGCAACATAGAATCATTTTAAAAAGAAAATATTTCCCGCATAGAACAGAATCAGCTATCAAGGCTGGTTTCTTGAAGGAAAACAAGCAGGAAACTCGTCTCATCTGCATATTTACTGAATTGTAGCAATTTATATAGACATTTTAGTGAAAATCAGCATTGCAGGACAGACATGGTCATTGGTGGACAGACATCTGTCTTCATTTGCTTTGATTTCATAAAAAGCAACTGATTTTGCTGATAGTTTTACCTTGATAATTATCACAGTTTCATCTATTTATTCTTTTCATTGCCAATTTAGTAAACTGATTATGCAAGTACACTATTTTTGGCATTCTCCATTTGTTGCTAACGTTACATGTGGACAGACATATGTAACATTAGCTACAAAATGTCTGTCCACATCATGCTGGCAAGTTTTCAACTGAAATTGTGCAGGAAAATAAGATAATCCAAACTAAAAGTGTTTTTATCACAATGTAAATGGTCTGTCAGGTTTTACTGAGCAAAATAATCTATTAACATTTTTTAATAGATACAAATTCTAATTGGTAGTGTTGCTAATGTTTCAATGTTACTAATGTTTCACATTGTGGACAGACAAGAGATAAAAAGATTCTTGAGGCTTCAGTTGAAATTTCCAATGCCTACAGTTGTTTTTGAAGTTGAACTGTTATATTTGAAACCAAGAATTGGGATAAAAGGCTCTCGAAAGGTTCTGATATTTAAACTGGAGAATAATTGTGATGTTGCTAATGTTACACAAAGTGGGACAGACATTTTGCAAGGCAAAACATTAGCGACATTCTGGATGCTGATTTCAGTTGAAATTCAACATATTTTATGTCCATACGGACATCAAATTAGCCACAACAGTGGACAATTTTATAACAACATCAGAAGAAAGTTAACTAACCTTATAGATCTCCTAGCGGTGGCCCTGCTATACGGTATTCAATTGTAAGGAGATCAAAAACATACATGTCACCTTCATCACATTGAAGTACAAAGTTGAACTACCTGATCATACCATAATTAAGCAGTCTACAGAGTTCTCCTGGATAACTCGAGAAGAATTATCATTTCTTTGATGGGCATTTGGCAGATTTCATTATAATAGGGGATAAATTGTCCCCCTCAAAAGCAAAAAAAAAATTCAACAATGTTACAAGATAATTGAATTTCAAATGACTACAGATCTTAACATTCTAAATCAAATAATAATGGGATAATTTACACCCCAAAATCAAATATACAGGACTTTTGTCCAACCTGGTCAATTTAGCTCAATTTTAACATGGCAGAACAACTCACTCACTTCTTGCCAGTTAAACTATGAAAAGGGAAAAACCTTTGAACATAGTTGCAAACTGGAATGCATTTCAAGACCTGTAATATTTAAACAGATTATTTGGAGTCATAAAGCATAAATTTGAGATGAAAACGAAGTGTTCAATGCATCATTGAGTGGTGGACAGACACCGGTTTTTGAACCTTTTTTCTCTGTTTGCAACAAGTATAATTTTGACCACCAATCTAAAGATATTGATTTGCCTGGAGTTGTATTCCATAAATCCAATCGGGTTTCACCTAACTGCTGATTTGTTAAGATTTTAGAACAAATTTATTGTTGTCTAATGTTACATGTGGACAGTCATTGTGTAACATTAGCAACATTAATTTCCTAAAATTAAATTTATGTTAACGATTATCATCATTATCTGCTTTCCAAAGTTTATATCCAAATGTAATTACACAAATAAGCCTAAACTATTCAGTGCTGACACCTTGATTTAAATATTACTATGAGAAAATTTCCTTTTTTTGGTTAAACTTGTGTTGCTAATGTTACACGTGGACAGACATGCTTGAGTAGGTGACAACTATTAACAACTGTTCAAGAGATTTATGGGACACAATGGCCAACTTTAATATGTTAAAATGATAACGCTGAAGATATATTAATGATCCATTATTTTCTTTATGCCTCAGAGGATTCAGTAGTGCAACAAATGGACATTAAAGTATGTTGCTAATGTTACAAGCGGATAGACATTTTGAAACATTAGCAACATAGAATCATTTTAAAATGAAAATATTTCCCGCATAGAACAGAATCAGCTATCAAGGCTGGTTTCTTGAAGGAAAACAAGCAGGAAACTCATCTCATCTGCATATTTACTGAATTGTAGCAATTTATATAGACATTTTAGTGAAAATCAGCATTGCAGGACAGACATGGTGGACAGACATCTGTCTTCATTTGCTTTGATTTCATAAAAAGCAACTGATTTTGCTGATAGTTTTACCTTGATAATTATCACAGTTTCATCTATTTATTCTTTTCATTGCCAATTTAGTAAACTGATTATGCAAGTACACTATTTTTGGCATTCTCCATTTGTTGCTAACGTTACATGTGGACAGACATATATAACATTAGCTACAAAATGTCTGTCCACATCATGCTGGCAAGTTTTCAACTGAAATTGTGCAGGAAAATAAGATAATCCAAACTAAAAGTGTTTTTATCACAATGTAAATGGTCTGTCAGGTTTTACTGAGCAAAATAATCTATTAACATTTTTTAATAGATACAAATTCTAATTGGTAGTGTTGCTAATGTTTCAATGTTGCTAATGTTTCACATTGTGGACAGACGAGATAAAAAGATTCTTGAGGCTTCAGTTGAAATTTCCAATGCTTACAGTTGTTTTTGAAGTTGAACTGTTATATTTGAAACCAAGAATTGGGATAAAAGGCTCTCGAAAGGTTCTGATATTTAAACTGGAGAATAATTGTGATGTTGCTAATGTTACACAAACATGACAAAGTGGGACAGACATTTTGCAAGGCGAAACATTAGCGACATTCTGGATGCTGATTTCAGTTGAAATTCAACATAATTAGCCACAACAGTGGACAATTTTATAACAAAATCATTCAATCATATTATGGTTGTTTTTTACAACACATTTTTATATATTTTTGATGTTGCTAATGTTACATCAAATGTGGACAGACACAAGTGATATTAGTTAGTGACCAGACATTTTAATCTTCTGGCTTTGCTGTAAATTATGATTATCAGTGGTCTACTTAAGATCAAACTTCAACAGTGTAGCTTTATTATGGGATACTTCAGTGCGAAAAACAATACTGTTTTCTTTTGTTCTATGTGTAACTAATTCACCCTTCAAAACTGGTGGGACTTCTGTCTGTCCTAAAACACAGGTTTTAAAAATTTCATTTCCATTATATTCTGAAGTTGGTCACATATCTCAGTGTTATTATACATGTATGTGCTATATCTACTACCCATATGCTAACATTTAACATACACTCGGCTTTATTCTTGAAGATCTTCAATTGTCTGAGTTGTATAAAATAAAAACACAGCCATTGGTCCCTATTATAATGAAATCTGCCATTTAGAAGTCGGCGTATATAACACAAGGCTATTCTATGGATAACAACTTGTTTATTGCTGTGGAGCTGATGTTTCGTTGGAGATACTTCCAACTTAGCTGATGTTTCATTGAAGATACTCCCAACTTTTTCAAAGCCCACATTGAAAAATGTTGGAAGTATCTCCAATGAAACATCAGCTCCACAGCAATAAACAAGTTGTTATCCATAGAATAGCCTTGTGTTAAGAATTATCAGTTGTACATTTTCATGTTTACAGAGTTCTATTCCCATTCTGTTCCAGTGTTATTTAAGAAATAAAGACCGAGGAAGAGGTTTCAAATTTCCCAGATAAACACCAGTTGGCACGAATCCAGCAGTTTAGACCCGAGGCCGCAGGCTGAGGGTCTAAACTGCTGGACGAGTGCCAACTGGTGTTTATCTCGGAAATTTGAAACCGATTTTCGAGGTCTTTATTTCGATTCGGACATGCACAATCGAATATTTATTACGAAATTCTATTAAATTAGCTCAAATATGTTGGTGTATGCCTTCCACATTGATGAAAAACAATGGGGCGTCACATCCCAGCTGGTCAATGTGAACATTGTTTGAAACTGCGGGAAAGTATACATCTCGCGCACGCTCACTATAGTTATCTCCGCCAGCCGACAACGTCACAGCTTTGCAGGTGTTCGCCGGTGTTTATCGGGAATTCAACACCAGTTTCGGTACAATGCTATAACATCGAGACGGACTGGAGGTATGTTCGAATTTCATATGTTCCGCCATCTCGACCTTGTCTTGTGCTCAACATGTGATATCGCAGGCCGAATTAATTTAGATAAATTTTGTTATTAAATGCCTAATTTAACAGCATTTTTTTTTTCATGTGGAACAAACCAAAAGTAATGATTTCTGACACTTTTTGGGATAGATTAATCTTTACATCTCCCAAAGTTTTTTTTTAGGGCATGATTAAATTGTCCACACAATTAAGGCTGAGTGAATTATTATACATGTATGATTTACTATAATCTTTTATACAAAATCAACATGTTTATTGGTTTCTTCCATTTGTCCCTCTTGTCTAACAAAGATACAAATTAAAACTACATGTGTGCTAGTCTCACCCCAAACCCATGAATATGGTATGAAGGAATGTACTAGGCTTGGTGAGCTGTTCTAAATGATCAATATTACTGTACACAGCTTGCTACTCCTTTCTTCTCTCACACAATACAAACTTATCAGTTGTGGAAATAATTCGATTGCCACGTCTAAGAATGTCCACTTATCCTGTTTTATGTTTGTAGCTGTTACAAAATGTCAATCTGCCCATTATTCATCTGAACCTTGTCTGGAAATTTGTTGGACTAATAGTCACGTGTAGAGCTGTTGTCTTTCTCTCTGTGGACGTGTCTGGAAACGTGTGTTTGAGAGGGGGAGTGGAGGGGGTGGGGCCAGTGGGATATGATTGACATACATGTATGAAAGTATATTCCCATGTAATAGCTAAATTTTGGAACCATTTTGCCAAGTTTGATCATGGCCATACCACTTTTGTGTTACAATGTATTTACATGTAATGAGAGAGACACCAATATCATAATCCTAAAGTTATCATGCCCAGTCAACTATGGTAATTCGTCTAATAAATAGATCACCGGAAGTGATATTTGAGGTGATGAAACATTGGGGTGATCGATTGATTGCAAATCAGGTATACGTATCGAAAGTCGCGAAGAATGAGAATGAACCAGCAAAGGTCCAGTTTCCAACACTGCAATTGTTTCCTTTTACGCAGCTGATTTTATAATGATTGTTACACATTGAAGGATAACGATGTGGAAAGGGTCCATATTAAGTACTGTAAACAAATACTTGGCGTACATACTAAAGCGGCCAACATGGCGGTTCTTGGTGAGCTCGGGAGCCCCAGTTAAGTTGGCTGCTATTGTCAACTGTATTAATTTCTATCTACATATTGTAGCATCTAGCCCAACTTCATTGCTATATAAAGCCTATCTAGAACAAGTTGAGGCAGAAAGAGTGACTAATTGTAGTAATTGCAGGGTGAGTTTTATTAAGAAGATCTTAGCAGATGTTGGTTGTGTATATCTCTGGGACAATCAAGGTTGTAACTACCCTAAATCTACATTGAAATTTATCAAAAAGAGAACCTTTGACATTTTTGTGTCCAGTTGGAGAGAGAAAATTACTAAATTTAGTAAATTAGAGACCTACTGCAGTTTCAAATACGAACTGCATGCTGAAAATTGCATCTTCTCAATTCCCAATAGGCATCACCGAGTATCATTGACACAGTTTTGTATTAGTGCGCATAAACTACAAATTGAAAGGGGGCGATATCAAAAAGATGTCCCTAGAGATCCAAAACTCTGTACTTTTTGCCAAGTGCTCGAAGATGAGCAAAATTTTCTTTTGAAATGTAAAAGATTCAAAACTGAGAGAGATATCTTGTTCAACACCATACAACCTCTTATGCCCAGTGATACATATATTCAACTATCTAATGCCCATTTACTTATTGTCCCCCGCTACTTAGTAGGGGGGGGACTTAGAAACACCGGTGTCCGTAATTCCGTAATTCCGTAATTCCGTGATTCCGTAATTCTGTAATTCCGTAATTCCGTAAGATTTTCTTGTCCGGACAATAACTCGTGAACGATTTAACCGATCAACTTCAAACTTGGGGTGTGCCTTGACATTGGCGAGAGGACGGTTGGGATTGTTTTCCAGCAATGTGCGTAATCCAATATGGCCGCCGTCAGCCATTTTGGATTATAAGCAGTACGATCTTAGATTTTCTTGTCCGGACAATATCTCGTGAACGATTTAACCGATCAACTTCAAACTTGGGGTGTGCCTTGACATTGGTGAGAGGACGGTTGGGATTGTTTTTCAGCAATGTGCGTAATCAAATATGGCCGCCGTAAGCCATTTTGGATTATAAGCAGTTCGATCTTACATTTTCTTGTCCGGACAATAACTCGTGAGCGATTTAACCGATCAACTTCAAACTTGGGGTGTGCCTTGACATTGGTGAGAGGACGGTTGGGATTGTTTTTCAGCAATGTGCGTAATCAAATATGGCCGCCGTCAGCCATTTTGGATTATCAGCATTTCGATCTTAGATTTTCTTGTCCAGACAATAACTTGAGAACGATTTAACCGATCAACTTCAAACTTGGGGTATGCCTTGACATTGGTGAGAGGACGGTTGGGATTGTTTTTCAGCAATGTGCATAATCTAATATGCCGCCATCAGCCATATTGGATTATAAGCAATTGGATCTTAGATTTTTTTGTCCGGACAATAACTCGTGAATGATTTAACCGATCAACTTCAAACTTTGTGTGTGCCTTGACATTGGTGAGAGGACGGTTGTGATTGTTTTTCAGCAATGTGCATAATCTAATATGGCCGCCGTCAGCCATATTGGATTGTAAGCAGTTGAATCTTGTCTGGACAATAACTCGAGAACGATTCAACCGATCTACTTCATACCTGGGGAGTGCCTTGACATTGTTTAGAGGAGGATTAGGATTGTTTTTCAAGGACGTGCTTAATCCAATATGGCCACCATCGGCCATACTGGATTTCATTGGATTTTAAGCAGTTTGATCTTGTCCGGACAATAGCTGGATTCAACTGATCTACTTCAAACTTGGGGAGTCCCTTGACCTTAGTGAGAGGACAGTCATGTATTATGTTTTATGGATGTGCATAATCCAATATGGGTGCCATCTGCTGTATTAGATTATGTTAAGCTCATCAGCGAAATCTCCATTTCAAATCATACTCTTATCAATGATATGAGATATCATCGACCCCAAAAAATCGACCATAGAGGTCCATGGCCCCCGCAGCAGCAGCGCCAGTTATGGTGGATGTAATCCACCATAACTGGTGCTGCTAGCGGGGGACATGGACCTCTATGGTCGATTTTTATCTTAATGACCTCGAAATCGCAGCCAATAGTAAATGCCGTGGCAAAATTTGTCCATGTATGTTCGGTAAAGCTGTAGTAATGCATTGCCGACTCACAATTATTCTTACCCATATCACTGGTGTCTCCCCTGTCAATGAAATTGTTGGCTCCCAAGCCCCCACAACCCTGTTATGTTCTGTATGTATATATGCATACACCATATTTGTTTGTTTCTTATAATTGTATGGTGCAATATACTATCCTATGTATCTTTGACCGTATTGTTTTCATGTATTGCTTGTACTTTTTATATGTCCTGTATGTACGCTTTTATGTGGTGCCTTTAGCCTTCGGGCAAAAATGAGCAATAAACCATCTTATCTTACCTTATCTATAATTTTTACATGAGAGTATTTTTTGGGAGGCCAGTGGAAAGATAAAGTTAATTGTAATTATTAATGGAAAAGTAATAATTTATAAAAGGTGAAAATTGTCATGAGTTTGATATTTCAAGGCATGTCATGCCAAAGTTAATAGAAAAAGCAAAATATTACCTTTAAAGAGTGGAGTTTTGAAAGAATTTTGGAATTGTATTTTGTATTCTTTGAATTTGATAGCAATTAGTATAGACCACAATGAAGGTACTCTGGCATGTCTGAAGAACAGTCATGGCCAGATCTAATTTTATCTAATATGATCACGGTTGGTCTCCTACTGTCTTGAAGAAAAGTCTGGTGTTTATTTAGATTTACTGATTTGGCATTGTTCCAGAAAACTATCAGGCGGTATTTTGAAGAAAATGATATTTTAATTTCTTCTCTATGACTTTACAGGTAGGTTTCATGAAATTAATTAGCATAGGTGTGATAAAAATATTCCATACACAATCCCAGATTAGGCACAAATACAGTAAGTTTGATTAGCCAATAATTGTACCCTTTACTTGTGTTTTGAATGTTGAAGGTCTATTCTACCTCTTGTCAATATAAAATTAAAATCACATTATATTCTCTGAATGGTATGGAATCTCCTTAAAGGTGAACTGCAAAGCTTTTAATTTTATCTAAAATGTTGCTTAAATACATCTTGTCTTATGTGACATAACTTTTATACGTTTTTGGGGCAAATATATTTTGCAAAATTGCACTAAAAACAATATTTAAGTTATCCTGTTATAAATCCTTCTTGAAAACTTGCATCGCTTGTCTCTCTTGGTTTGTAGAACGTTATGACGTTATAGCGGTCTCCTTCATTCAAGTTTTTCTTAAATGTGACGTCAAGCTACATCGGATGAATGAACGAGGACCACTATAACGTCAGGACGTTCCAAAAACAACGAGAGGCAAGCGATGACGTTCTGGCTCTCGTTTTCTGGTGGTATAAGTTTTGACTTCTCATATACCCAAAATAAAACAATAACCCACAGAACTATTACCACACATATTTGTAACAACTATAGAACTTCATGTTTCATGACATTTTAACAGAACATTGGAAAGCTTTTCAGTTCATCTTTAATATGTTGTACATATTGTTATATGTTGTATAACTACTAAGATTGGAACTGTATATGAAGCGGATTCCATGATAAACTGGTCAACTTTCCCGTCTATTTTTCTGTCCAACCAAAAAATGACATCAGCAACATCTGCAAAAATATTCAAAAAAACTGTGTCGGTTACATTGTTTGCTAACCAACCAAGGTGGTATAATATGTAAATATAAACAGTTTTACCCTGTACATCTCTTATCTGCAGTATAATAGAGAAAGAAATGTAAATGTTGCTAATGTCATTTGTGCTAATGTCATATTTCCGTCATACTTTTTTTTACAATATTCACCACAAATCAAATGTCAATTAAATTATTCATTAATTAAAAGATTTACAGTGATACTAGCCTGACCTTATTAAGGACTCGAGGCCCGGGGTAGCGCCTGATACTAGACACCCTCGTGCATTCTGTCTCATTTCATCACAACCACTTCACATACATATATATGTTTTATATGGTTGGAAAGATCACGATTCGGGCGTTCCAAATAAAGTAAATTTAATTCTTACGTTTATTTCACCGGTTTTGTCGCAGTTAGAAAACAGTTATTTCAAAAAAATAATGTCATTTTTATATCCCTAATTTCTCCGAGATTTTGCATGGTGATAATAAACCTTTCATACCAAACAAGTGTGTCTCGGGGTTTTTTTTAAACTCTTAAAAAAAGTTTGAGAGCGTCGTAAAGTTTATTTTTTGAAACAAAATGAAAGTCTTTTTCAAGTTTCAATAACTTCAAAACAAAGCAACATTTTGAAAAACTGAGACACATTCATTCGGACTGTAATGTATATATTATGCTCCCCAAAAATTGACATGATCGGATGAAAAATAGAGAAGTTATTAGCAAGTCTGTATATACCAGCTGTGTAAAAAAATGTCGGATATAGACCGTAAACAAAAATAATCTACTTTTCAGATGATATTCTGTAATTATTATCCGCTACTTCATGATAATGACACAATATTCTCACACAACATAAAGGGATTATAGACCAAACGTTCTTTAATCACTTTGGAACAATATATTTTGAGAAAGTGTAGAAAACCAGTCACGAAGATGAATTTTTATGCTGGAATATACCCCCGTTGGTCAGTTTTCACGCCTTCCGAAATCCCTCACCGCGGGTGATTGAGTTGACGTCGAGCATTCTATAGAAGGCTTACAGAGATGTGATTTGCGGCAATTGGACAGCGTGCGAATTGTGTGTATTGCAGTGACAAGTAATTAGCCAAGGTGCGAAGTCACAACAGGCTATAACACCGACTGTGAGTAATGCGCGCTAATCCACAGCGCAGAGTTCTTCCACAGACAGTGAATTTTTGAGAGCTAAAATTTCACGTTTGCAAACATTTTTTAAGGAAAATAACAGAAACACTTTCAAGATAGGTTTTTTCTTCAACTTTTGAAATATGCAAAGAAAAAAATATCGATAGTTTGAGCCTATTCCCCGGGCCTCGAGTCCTTAAGATACATTTACCATTGCCAGTGTATTAAATACCAATACATGCATGGATACTAGTACTGGTGTTTGAAAACGTTGCCAACGTCATTTCCATCATAACTCTCATGATGGAAAGAACATTAACAAAATTTTGAAAAGACACACTAATTCTAATGGCCAATTCCACTGAGCATATGCAAGTGCTTGCCTTGTAAGAAATTTCTTGTACATTATACAAAGTAGATTTTGACGGAAATATGACATTAGCAACAAAAATTGTATTAATGTCATTTGACTTCTGTCCCGCTAAAATAAAAACTTTAAGTAAGGTACAGGGTACATTGTTTGTTTACGATATATGTTTAAAGTTGTAGCTGTTGCTACTGTCCTCTTCCATCAAGGATGGATAAAAACAGGAGTTAGTGAAGTAGGTTGTCATGGAATCTGCCAAATGTATCCATGATACATCTCTGTTCAGAGATTGAACTCTCTGTGAAAGGTGCAAAATGACATCATTGCCCATGTGACATCATGCCGAGGTAATAGGCACCAGTATATGCTTTAATATTGAAAATTTATGTCACAAAGATATGAAAATAGTTATCATTATAGTATCTTTCAAAATACTGAAAAATCAAACAACTAAAAGATGTTAAATATTGTTTTCAAATAAAAGGCACTGGCAGCTTGTAAAAACCTGCCCTACCTCAATCTGCAGTTTTTATCTCACCTTACAAAGTAAAGGGGAGATATTGTGAGGGGGGAAAGAGGATACATGTCGTCGTCGGTGTTTTGATAGAGTTTTTCATTTAGCTGAAGTGCACATGTACATCTGTACAGAGAAAGTTTGCTGCAGTTGTCAGCTGTCATTGGATGATTGTGAAACTTGGTACACATGTTTCTTATGATTAGAGGATGTACCTGTGCTATATTTTAGATGAAATATTAATTTTTGTCCAAATTATGGCAAATGATAGAGTTTTGTGTTTGGCAGAATTGTACATGAAGGCCTTCTACATGTACACAAGTACATGTACATAGAAAGTTTGCTGCAGTTGTCAGCTGTCAGTAGATGATTATGAACCTTGGTACACATGATTCTTATAATTGGAGGATGCACCTGTGCTATTTATGAGATGAAATATTAATTTGTGTCCAAATTATGAGGTTTTGGTAATTTGCCAATTATAGGGTTTTTTGCTAGACAAAAATGTACTGAAAAGCTGTCTGAATTTGTCAGGTTTCATTGGATGAAACGTGGTACACAATTATTTCATATGATTAGAGGATGTCCCTGTGCTATTTAGCAGATGAAATATTAATTTTTGTTCAAATTTTGAGGGATTCATCTTAGTAATCTGCCAGTGATAGTGTACATGTACATGGAAAGTTTGCTGCAGCTGTCAACTTCATTGGATGAGTTTGACACTTGCTATACAAGTTCAATGTGATTCGAGGATGTGCATGTGCTATTTAAGAAATATGACATTAAATATGAATTTTTATCCTAATTATCACAGTTTAGACTTTGAACGTTTCCATTGATAAGGCTTTTGTTGTGCAAAAATTACATGTAGATCTGTACATGGAAAGTTTGCTTAACATTTTGTGGGATGATTATAAAACTTGGTGGACATGTTTCATGTTTTCCTAGGTCAGACCTATCCAGCAGTAATCCCACATGGCACTGGCTTATCCACCAGTATATGCCACACAGGACTGACCTATACAGCAGTAATCCCATACAGGACTCCACTATCCAGCAGTAATCCCAGACCGGACTGACCTATCCAGCAGTAATTCCACATGTGACTGGCCTATCCAGCAGTAATCCCACACAGGTCTGGCCTAACCACGGGACTCACCTATCCAGAAGTAATCTCGCACAGGACTGCCATATGCAGCAGTAATCCCACATGGCACGGACCTATCCAGCCATAATCCTACATGGGACTGACCTATCCCGCTGTAATCCCACACAGGGCTAGCCTATCCAGCAGTAATCCCACAAGGAACTGGCCTCCCCAGCAGTAATCTCACACAAGATTGCCATATGCAGCAGTAATCCAACACTTGACTGCCAATGCAGCAGTTATCCCATACAAGACTCACCTATGCAGCAGTAATCCCAGACGGGACTGGCTTATCCAGCAGTATTCCCACATGGGACTGGACTATCCTGCAGTAATCCCACACGGGACTGGTCTATCCAGTAGTAATAGCACACAGGACTGGCCCATCCAGCAGTATTATCCTACACAGGACTGGCCCATCCAGCAGTATTATCCTACACAGGACTGGCCTATCCAGCAGTAATCTCACATGGGACTGACCTATCCAGTAGCAATCTCACACTGGACTGCCCTCTGCAGCAGTAATTCCACGGCACTGACCTATCCAGCCATAATCCTACACGGGATTGACCTATTTGGCAGTAATCCCACATGGGACTGATGTTATTGTTTGTACTAGATAATCTACTCCAGACATTATTGTCTGTACCAGATTATCTATTCCAGACGTTATTGTCTGTACTAGATAATCTACTCCAGACATTATTGTCTGTACCAGATTATCTATTCCAGACGTTATTGTCTGTACCGGATCATCCAAGTCAGACATTATTGTCTGTACCAGATAATCTGTCAGATGTTTTTGTCTATACCAGATCATCCATGTCAGACATTCTCTATACCAGTACCTCTATTCCAGACATTATTGTCTACCAGATCCTCCATTCCACACATTATTATCTGTACCAATAACTCGAGAACTTTTCAACTGATTGACTTCAAACTTGGAGAGTGTCTCGACATTGGTGAGAGGATGGTTGGAATTGCTTTTCAGCTGCAGGTGTAATCCAAGATGGCCATCACCAACCATCTTGGATTGTCAGCCGTTATATAGTGCACATGCTCACATTACATTCTGTATGGTGCACATGCTCACATTACATTCTTTATAGTGAACATGCTCACATTACATTCTGTATGGTGCACATGCTCACGTTATGTTCTGTATGGTGCACATGCTCACATTACATTCTGTATGGTGCACATGCTCACGTTACGTTCTGTATGGTGCACATGCTCACATTACATTCTGCATGGTGCACATGCTCACGTTACGTTCTGTATGGTGCACATGCTCACGTTACGTTCTGTATGGTGCACATGCTCACATTACGTTCTGTATGGTGCACATGCTCACATTACATTCTGTATGGTACACATGCTCACGTTATATTCTATATAGTGCACATGCTCACATTACATCCTGCATGGTGCACCTGCTCACATTACATTCTATATAGTGCATATGCTCACATGACAGTGCATATGCTCACATTATATTCTGTATGGTGCACATGCCCACATTACATTCTGTAAAGTTCACCTGCCCACATTACATTCTATATAGTGCACATGCTCACATTACATTCTGTATGGTGCTCATGCTCACATTACATTCTGTATGGTGCTCATGCTCACATTATATTCTGTATGGGGCACATACTCACATTATTTTCTGTATGGTGCACATGCTCACATTACATTCTGTATGGTGCTCATGCTCACATTACATTCTGTATGGTGCTCATGCTCACATTATATTCTGTATGGGGCACATGCTCACATTATTTTCTGTATGGTGCACATGCTCACATTTGCTTTCTTTCTCCATCTGAAGGACAGGTTTTACCCTAGGAATAAATATTCATAAAAATTGCCACAAATTTGAGAGATCTACTGATACCCAAATTGAATACCTTTATCAGTCTGTAACCATTTTCATTTTTAGTCCAAATTAATTCATCTGATCATAGTGTCCATGCCATGATGATGACACATCATTGGGAGGAAAAGTGAACTGAACACTTGTCAGGCTGGTCCCGTGGGCATTAGTATCAGAATTATATTGCCCAATGGTTTGTCTAGAGCTTATGAGAAAATATTATATGTCCCTCAGAATAAGACCCTATTAAACTGAACTATATGATAATCACTGTCCTGACTATGTTATCATGGGATGGACATTGTGGTCTTTCAATCAAACTACAATACCTAAGTCTGGCCTGGAAGACAGTAACAGATGGTTCATTGTGACCAGAAGGTTTTCCCCACACAGAAATTAACTATTGATAAACAATACAGGTCAGATGTTCAAGCTTTGACCATGAGAAAATTAGATATTGATTTTCCCTTGGCTGTATAAATGTATGTGAAGAACATATTGGATATATATTGGAATGCTTATTTCAAATTCAATTGATCGATAAACCAACAACCAGTATCTCTTTTATTTGATAAAAGTTTCTACAGACTGCTGTATATTCAAGGGCTTTGCAAGGTGGGGTTGTTGGGTGTGAATGGCCTCCTCTCCGGTCCCAACCATATGTTATTTTCCTGTGATGTACAGCACAGGGCTCTCTCATAATTAAGCATAGAAAACAATCCCCTCTCAACAAATTCTGACGATGCCCATGATATTGTAAATGTACATGTACACCATTAATGTTCATCTCATGTATGCATTTGGTTAAAGTTTGGAATTTTGGAGATAATAAAAAAGTACCCTGGCAATAACATTCTTAATACATGTACCTTATCAGTTATTGCTTCCTTCACGGAAATAGGGTGCAATTAGGGCGCAGTTGAGGCGCAATTGGGGCACGCGCCCTATCTGCGCGGCACGTTCCAAATATTTTAATTGCGCCCTATTAGAGAATAGGGTGCAGTTTGGGCGCAGTCTTGGGGCACAGTTGGGGCGCAGAAAAGGCGCAGTTGGGGCGTGATTAGGGCGCACTCTCAGAATAATAGCATGACTGTTGTACTGATAGGGCGCAGTTAGGGGTGCATTTGGGGCGCAGTTAGGGCGCAATTGGGGGACAGAACAGTATACATGTAAATAAATTGAAGATTTAAGGTGAAAGATGATTATTGGCATCTACCTAGTCTAAATAAATCTAATTTTACTCTGCAGGTACATATATCTTCATCTACAATGTGCATTCATGGTTAGAATTACATTTAATAAGAAAATATATGTGCATGTATTACAGTCAGCTGTTGTGCATGGAATTGGTACATTAGGTCATCTGACACTTTTGCTCACTTTTTCTTGAGTTTTTTTCTTCAAATTACTTCTACACACATCTGAAACCCTTTACATTATCCACTATCCACAAAACAGAAGTAAAACACTCACCAAAATCTTGTTAAATGGGCATGAAATCTTCAAATTCAAAATGGTTCTTTGAAAACCAATATGTCTGCTATTCTTTTGTTAATATCAGCCAATAAGATAAAGGTCATGTGACAGTTTTTACTAATCAGATAACATGCTATTGTGCAGTTAATAGGGTGCAGTTGGGGTGCAATTAGGGCGTAGTTGGGGTGCAATTAGGGCACACTCTGAGAATAATAGCATGAATGATGTACATGTACTGGTAGGGCGCAGTCGGAGGGCAGATAAGAAGCAATATCTTTTTCAAGTAAAAGTCTGATTTTTTTGTTGAAATAATGCTATTAAAATTAAGTATGAAAGTCCAAATTTCACATTAATGAATTTATAGCCCAGAAAAGTGAAGAAAGCAGACAGTCTGAAATTTTTACTAAGACATGCATGCACATGTCTTTAAAATGACACACATGCATATAGCTAAGTGAATGTTGGTGAAAAAAAGTCCAGAAAGCACAAGTATACATGTAGGGTTCACTCTGAATTTTAGATGAAATGGTTATGTCCAGAGGGTGCAGTGCGCAGGGTGCATTTAATGCGCAGTCGGAGTTCTCGAAAAAGTAGTTATGTCCACGGAGTGCAAGTAGGGCACAGTCTGAATATCAGAGAAAATTTCAAGCTAAAGAAGGCGCAGTTAGGGCCGCGCCCTATCTCTAGCTTCTAGGGCGCATTCCTGAAGGGCGCAGTTGGGGTGCAGCAGAGTGGATGGGATGAAGAAATAGGGTGTAATTAGGGTGCAGTAGATAGACAAGGCGCAAGTAGGTCGCAGTTGGGGTGCAGATGGGGCATGCGCCCTATTTCCGTGAGGGTTGATTAAATTGCAATAAATAAACCAACCAAACAAAGTCATACCTTTGCTGAAACTCTTCACTTAGGGTATGAGAAATTTGTGATAATTTTAAATGCAGCCATTTCCTGCTAATTAAGTTTTCATTTTAAACATTTGAATTTCAGATTCTTATAATATACTTTTCAAAAAGTTTGCCTTGTGTTTTAAAATTTCATCCTGCAAATTATTTTATGATACATATAATTCTAAGTTCCATAATTTGAATGAACATGATAGATCTGACCAGTCCGATGCCAGGCTGTATTTACATTGTAAAAGCATTGATAACTTTAAGGAGAAAAAAAACAAAACAAAACAAACTCTGCGGCACATATATTGAGTTCAATGTACATGTACATAGATTTAAGTAGAGTGTTGTGTTCAGATTTCAGGACTTCATACCAAATAATGTAAAAGTTATTAGAAGAGTTATCTGCAAAAAAAAAATAGGGAAATTTTGGATGAGCAAAAAATTTTGTGGCATGCACAGGAAGTTATTTCCTCAATAATTTGTCTAAAATGAGTTAAATATGACTCATATCAGCCAGTGTGAATCTACCAGGTTTTACTAGTTAGAAGTTTGAGTTTAGTCACTCGATCATCAGATATGGGTGGGTCACATGCAACATGGAAGAGTTAATCCAGTCCAGTCTGGGTCTGACAACTTATAATATTTTAAAAGTTTACTTTTTGCATAAGAAATTTCACCCAACCTAATAAGAGCTATTGCTCGTGCAATCTAAGACAAATTTTGGGGTTTTCACTCCTCGGCCAATTTTGAGCATGAGCGATTTGCTAAACGGTTGCACTGACGAATTCCAAATTTGGTATGCTTACTTACCTAGTCAAGAGCCAGAAGCCTATTGAAAGTAAAGTCGTTCGGATAAATTAGTTTGGTTGCTATGACAATATAATCATTTTATTTTGAATGCTAATTTTTTTTTTTTTTTTTTATTCAGTCCATCAGTCACAAGCCAGTCTCTGGCATGTCATACATGATGTACTATGTGTATGTATTATCATAGAGATAGTATATACCCCAACATATATATAGTTATTGCTTCACTATTTCAAAGGTTTGGAAACCATGATAAATGTGGATGTACTTCACATATATAAACATACATGTATGGCGAAACCCACTCTCTATTTAACATATTGCAAGATTTCCAATTTTTACAAAGTTTCATGCTTCCCAAAATGAATAATAGCATATGAAGTACATGTATTCACAATGGTTTTTAGATGTGCAGCTTCATGGTTATGCTATTTGTCCATACCGGTACTTGTGAATATATGGAACATAGTATACAAATTTTCTGCTTCAAAACTTATTAATTTCAGCATTCAGGAGAGAAAATATAAGAAACAGAAAGTCAACATATAGGGTGTACATGGAGGGATGAGCCAACAAACTGAGGAAGAATTTAGTAACATTTATGCATACATGTATAAATGAGAATTTGTACAAATCATGGCCTATCCCCCTGAAAATATAAATTCTGGTGAAATTTTCTTGTGTCATAGTAGGCCTATTAATGCTACATGTAAAAATCTTTTTAGATTGATTTTGACCCTATGATGCCTATCCTTGCACAGACAAAGGGGCAAAACTCTTGTCAACAAACTGCAAACTTGACATTCATGCTTGCAAGTTTCAGATCACTATAACAAAATTCCCAATCCGTTAACCCCAAATCCTAATCTCTGCCAAAGAAGAGATTTTTTTCGATTTATTCCCACCTTCATTGCACCGAATATTCAAAGTGTGATATTTGTTCTATTCAGTTGCAAGTTTTATTCGAGTCACTCCTTGATAACATGTCTCTCATGGAAACTATTTGGGATAACCGACCACTGCTTTTGGCAGGCAGAAAAATGCAAAATCATGAGGTCATGTTGAAATTAAATGCCTGTCAGATGTGTCTCATCTTGTAACACTTGAATGAAACTACTTCCTGTCAATAGATGAAATTCTAAATCCAATTAGGGAATCAGCTACCAGTAGGTATCATTTCATTAACATTTCCATAATGTATATTATTTGACAGTCTGTAATCTGTATTTCCTGTATGAATCAAGTGAACATTCCTAGTACTGAATGTATGGGTGTACCCATGATGTTTAATAATAGATTATGCCATGGATAGATGAGGTTGTATATTGCGATTACGATTTCTGTCCATCTGTTAACTTTAGTAGACTGTATGATATCTCCAGTTCCAGGTCATGGACTGGTACCGGTACCAAATGTAGGATATACATTACCTATGGGGCAAAGAGAAATGCTATTCATTTTGTGATCAAAAGGTCAAGGTCACTGTGACTCAAAATCTGTTAATCATTTAAGTACATGCTTTAATGTTTATGCTATACATGTAAATACAGTTCATGGATTGTCATGGTGAAGAAGAAGGCTATTCATTTCAAGTTTCGCCAAAGGGTATTGTCTGCATTGTCTGTCTGTCTGTTCATCTTGCTTTTTAACACTATATCTCTTGAAGGATTACCGCCAGGCTTTTTAAATTCATATTATAACATATGCAACTGTCAATGGATCTGAAGTCTATTCAAGATGACTGACCTATTTTATCAAGGTCAAATTCTAGCATTCATACATGTACTACATACATGTATGTAACTGGTGATTGATTAGAAACCTTCACAATATGATCGACCTTGACCTATTTTTATTAAGGTCAAATTCTAGTTAAAACAATATCTCAATGGATCATGACTGTGCTCTCCAAATTTACACCATACTACAGGGAGGGAGGGAATTTGGCTTAATGTCACTCAAGTTTGTTTCACTCATATGGTGACAGTCAGTTTGGTTGGTGGAGGAAGCCGGAGTACCCGGAGAGAACCACCGCCCTTCGGCAAGTAACTGACAAACTTTCACACATGGACCAACTGGGCTCGAACCCGTGCCGGTTCAGCGGTGTGAGGCTAGCGGTCACCATACTACAGTACAAATATTGAAGCCCATATTGGCTCTTGTTTTCAATTGCAAAAGTTTTAACATGATATAAAAGTCTGAAGGGGTGCACTCTTCACACCCAGAGTTGATGGTAAATTCCCCTGACGTAAACAGTCTTATATTGAAGTATTACTAGGGAAAAAAAGCATATACAAAACTCAGATATTTTGACCGTGCAGTTTTTTAGCCCACCATCACTATGGTGGACTGTTCAAATCGCTTTTCGTCCATGGTCCATCGTCCATCCGTAAACAATTTTTGTTATCGCGATTTCTCGGGAACTATACTGCATGGATCTTTCTCAAATTTGGTACACAGGTTCCCCTTGGGGTCTAGTTGTGCAAGATACCTTCTCTGGTCCGATTCGAAAATCCAATATATATGGCCACAAGGCGGCCATCTTGCATTTGCCCATCAAACCTTGTTATCGCGATTTCTCAGGAACTGCTTCATGGATCTTTCTCAAATCTGGTACACAGATTCCCCTTGGGGTCTAGTTGTGCAAGATACCTTCTCTGGTCTGATTCGAAAATCCAATATGGCCACAAGGCGGCCATCTTGGATTTCCCCATGAAACCTTGTTATCGCGATTTCTCAGGAACTGCTGCATGGATCTTTCTCAAATTTGGTACACAGGTTCGCCTTGGGATCTAGTTATGCAAGATACCTTTTCTGGTCTGATTCGAAAATCCAATATGGCCACCAGGCAGCCATCTTGGATTTCCCCATGAAATCTTGTTATCGCGATTTCTCAGGAGGTTCCCCTTTGGGTCTAGTTGTGCAAGATACCTTTTCCGGTCCGATTTGAAAATTCAATATGGCCACAAGGCGGCCATCTTGGATTTCCTCATGAAACCTTGTTATCGCGATTTCTCAGGAACTACTTCATGGATCTTTCTCAAATTTGGTACACAGATTTCCCTTGGGATCTAGTTTTGCAAGATACCTTTTCTGGTCCGAGTCGAAAATCCAATATGGCCACAAGGCGGCCATCTTGGATTTCCCCATGAAACCTTGTTATCGCGATTTTTCAGGAACTACTGCATGGATCTTTCTCAAATTCGGTACACAGGTTCCCCTTGGGGTCTAGTTGTGCAGGATACCTTTCCTGGTCCGATTCGAAAATCCAATATGACCACCAGGCAGCCATCTTGGATTTCCCCATGAAACCTTGTTATCGCGATTTCTCAGGAACTACTGCATGGATCTTTCTTAAATTTGGTACACAGGTTTCCCTTGGGGTCGAGTTGTGCAGGATACCTTTGCTGGTCCGATTCGAAAATCCAATATGGCCACAAGGCGGCCATCTTGGATTTCCCCATGAAACCTTGTTATCGCGATTTCTCAGGAACTATTGCATGGATCTTTCTCAAATTTGGTACACAGGTTCCCCTCAGGTTCTAGTTGTGCAAGATACCTTTTCTGGTCCGATTCGAAAATCCAATATGGCCACCAGGCAGCCATCTTGGATTTTCCCATGAAACTTTGTTATTGTCATTTCTAAGGAAGTACTGCATGGATCTTTCACAAATTTGGCACACAGGTTCCCCTTATGGTATAGTTGTGCAAGATACCCTTTTCGGTCCGAATGAAAAATCCAATATGGCCACCAGGCGGCCATCCTAGATTTCCCCATGAAACATTGTTATCGTGATTTCTCAGGAAGTACTGCATAGATCTTTGTCAAATTTGGTACACAGGTTCTGCTTGTGGTCCAGTTGTGGTCCAGTTGTGCAAGATACTTTTTCTGGTCCGATTCCAAAAGCCAATATGTCCATCAGGCGGCCATCTTGGATTTCCCCATAAAAATTTGTTATTGCAATTTCTCAGGAACTACTGCATGGATCTTTGTCAAATTTGGTACACAGGTTTCCCTTGTGGTGTAGTTGTGCAAGATACCTTTTCTGGTCCGATTCAAAAATTCAATATGGCCATCAGGCGGCCATCTTGGATCTCCCCATGCAACATTGTTATCGTGATTTCTCAAGAAGTACTGCATGGATCTTTCTCAAATTTGGTACATAGGTTCCCCTTGGGGTCTAGTTGTGCAAAATACCTTTTTCGGCCCGATTCGAAAATCCAATATGGCCACCAGGCACCCATCTTGGATTTCCCCATGAAACTTTATCGGGATTTCTCAAGAAGTACTGCATGGATCTTCCTCAAATTTGGTACACAGGTTCCCTTTGTGGTCAAGTTGTGCAAGATACCTTTTTTTGGTCCGATTCCAAAATCCAATATGGCCGCCAGATGGCCATCTTGAATTTCCCCTTGAAACATTGTTATCGTGAATTCTCAGGAACTACTTCATGGATCTTTCTGAAATTTGGTACACAGATCCCACATGGGGCCTAATTGTGCAAGATACATTTTTTGGTCCGATTCAAAAATCCAAGTTACGTTTCAAATTAATACGGTATTCCCGAGTTGTGACGTTGCATCACATGAGTCGGCAGATCAAACGGTGGGACATATTCTATATAATGACTTTAGAGAATATCCATACCTTCACCTTCCATATCAAGGAGTTCAAATAATTCGGAATTAAAATGTATTTCTTCAAATTTTAAATCAGTTTTCTTTAGTCCAGTGAACTGCCCCACTGTTTCGTCTGCCGATGGGTCGGCTACATGAAGGGACGTCACTCTTGTGACACAACGTTACAACTCGACAACTGTAGACTACTGCGTGTTTCGATCCAAGGGAGATAATCATGATTCAGATACTTTCGAAGTTTCAACATTACTGCGAGGATCCATTCAGTATTAAGTATTGTACCATCTTACTATTTTTGAGTATGGTATCTTAAAAGAGGTATATCAAACTAGCCCAGTAAACAGAACAGAATTAGCATTCGTTCCTGATTATAAAACCTTTTAGTATGTTTCATAGCTCATGCCAAACGGTCAAAGAGATTTGTCTTCGCTTCCAGTACCCAATGATGACATGTGCAAACAAAGATACTACAAAACGAAGACTAAGGATCCTCTGGACATTATCTTTCAGACTAACTTTGCTCTTTTCGCTTGTATTATAACAACCGACATAAGTACAGTTTCTAGAAATCTTTAAACTTGGTGTTTTCCAGTGTCCCTTTTTCGATCTTTTTAGCTCAGATTCGAAATTCTGTAAACAAAATTACAAATCAATCGTTTGTTCTTAGTAACAATGGACAAAAAGATCCTCTTGTCATTAGCTTACAATTATCAGACAATGGTGGGTGCCAAGATCCTTCAGGATCTCTCGTTTATATATAAATCATGTTTGTGTCGATGAGAGAATCTAAGAAATAACATGGATTTAGATGGGATTTTAGGGTTCAGTCAAACATGTACGTTCATGCGCTCAACATGCCATCTTTGAAGAAAAATTAATATGGTGAATTTCTCTGCTGATATTTTTACCTGCAAAAAAACAATGGGTTTGTCAACCTGCAGATTTATAGCAAAAGAGGTAAGTGCCAAACTCGCATGATAAAACATAGGAAAAAACCTGAAAACCAAATTGTAGTTAAGCTTAAAGATGTAATCAGCCTCAAATCTAGACTGAAACTCAAACTCGGCGAAAGTAACAAATGTTACAACGGGAACAAAATGAAACACATTTGACCACAAAAAACTAAACTTGTTTCTACCATTCACGAGAAAATAGAAGGAATTGATCTTTAAAAATCAACAGCATGGCATGCCGTTTATTTTTTCACGGCCGTGTTAACAAGCGTATACACGTGTGGCGCATTCTACCAACATATGCTATGCGACATTACAGAACCTTAGGCACGAGCCATGACGTTATCCCATGACTGCAGCTGTTCAGCATTCAGATTCGTGAGCGTCGCTACATCACTCACACATCAAGCAGTGACGTCATTTTCCTCTCCGCGTACAAAACACACTCAATGGCAAAACAGAAAACCTGTCGAAGCGGACAGAGTTTCAAATTTCTCTGACCAGATATTCTTGCATTCGTTGTGTATGGCGATCTCACTATATCCTCAAATATAATACATATATGATACTTTAGTAATCTTCAGGGAAAAGTTGACAAAATCCATCGATTTTGAGGCATCTTTAAATTCTAGTATAAAGTTCAGTTCTTTTGTGAGATAGTTGAAATTTAGATGTTGATGACAGTTTTGAGGGCTATTCTATGTTCACTATTCATTCTCAATTGATATGAATTCTCAGTTTTCTACAAATCTCGGTTATGTGGGATATATCGGCTGACTTCTGGTAAATGAAGGTAATTCCCATTAACATGATTAAGCTAAAGTTGAATAACTGCATGGTTGGTACAATAAGTTGAATTTGAGAAAAAAAAACAGCAACCACCTCAAACTACATGTAGACATACAGGTACGCAACGCCTATTTATTCCTAGCTTGGAGGAAAATCATGGTGTTGACATTCTTCAGATATTGTATGGCGTATTGGATCACTTGTACCATATTTGAAGTCTTCTAGGTGAAAACAAACTGTGCTGTTTTAATAATTACTTCAATATTACATTACTGGTAATAACTTCCTTCTGCTATAAGAACTCAATCATGAAACATTTAGGGCAACTATATATGTCGATAATCAGCTCAATAACTGAAGAATAATTTCAGACAAGAGTAAGTGTCCTGTATGATTTGTAGGCTATACTAAAGTGTGATTGAACTGATTGAACTTTTAACATGATGAGAACAAATTGACTGTAGACTATTGGTATTCAGTGAGATTGATAGATCACTGTTTGTTCCACTGGTGGGGGATGACCATGACCTCTATAGTTTTCTACATGTTATATGTTCTCATTGCCCCCAGTGAACCTGTACTCTGCCCAGTGCACCTGCTGTTAGCAGTTCCATAGGTTGTATATCATCCTGGTGATGGCCATGCACCCAGGGTCATTATGATCAAATCAGCTGTGCACCAACTGACAGTGTACTTAACCCTCACCTTAATCTTCAAATATTGACCAAAACTTGATCACCTTTACTTTTCATAGCAATGTGCATGTACAGACATGATAGATGGATTTGATATTACAAATTAAAACATCATTCATTTCAAGGAATTCTCGTCATGCCGTTTGGTTTCATATACGGTAAATTTTGTGTTAAAAACAATCATTATTGGGTCAGCAGGGGAGCCCTGTATGTCAACACTTCTTTTGCAAAACCAAACTGGAATTTATCTCTAATGTGTTAAGTGTTATAGAAGGATGTTAGCGCTGTTGAAACATTGTTGAAAAGTGAATGTTTTTGATTCAGGGAATGACACTGTGATTGAGACATGACATACTATGATTGAGACATGACATACTATGATTGAGACATGACATACTATGATTGAGGCATGACATACTATGATTGAGGCATGACATAGTATGATTGAAACATGACATACTATGATTGAGACCTGACATACTATGATTGAGATATGACATACTATGATTGAGGCATGACATACTATTATTGAGGCATAACATGCTGTGTTTGAGGCATGCCATACTATGATTGAGGCATGCCATACTATGATTGAGGCATGCCATACTATGATTGAAGCATGACATACCATCATTGAGGCATGCCATACCATGATTGAGGCATGACATGCTATGATTGAGGCATGACATACCATGATTGAGACATGACATCCTATGATGGAAGCATGACATACTATGGTTGAGGCATGACATACTATGATTTAGGCATGGCATACTGTGGCTGAGGCATGACATACTTTGATTAAGGCATGACATACTATGATTGAGACATGACATACTATAATTGACACATAAGATACTAAGATTGACACATGACATATGATTAATTTTGTGACATATGACTTACTATGATTGAGGTATGGTATACTATGATTGTCAGATCGAGGCATGATCGGGGATCCACAAAACAAAACCTTACCATATACAGTCATGGGCATCCCCAGTATTTCTTAAAAGGGGCGGGGTCATTTCCTATGCTTATTAGAGAGCTTCTTGAAATTAGAAACTGAGTTCCCTGGTAGGGATGGCATATGCCGGTTTATATGCAAATGGGATACACCATGCCCAGTTTGGTGTTCTGATCTGGATGGATTAGAGTTCCAGCTATGCAGTTCCCCCCATGCCGCTGCATGGTACATGTATGGCATAAGCTATACTTTGTCTGCCCAGTTCCAAACTGTATGGCATGGAGTTCCTAGGAGTTCCAACACGGCGCACCATGCCACCCTGTTTGGAATGCCTTATGCCAGTTCCTAGTATGCTCAAATTTCAAGAAGCTCCGGCCCTTAGAGAGCCCATGCAGAATCTGATGTCCAACATAGGAAAATAAAATACGGTTCAGCGCTGAGGGGGGGGGGGGGGGGGGCGTTCACATCAAACGATGTGCCCCCTCCCCTAACGACACCCTTAGCTATGTTCATGTGATCCATTTCCAGATAATTGTCTTCAGGCTCCCATGATATCAGATTGAAATTAGTGTAGACAGTTCACAAATCCTCCGGCAGCAAGAGGTTAATATTGGCCTCAACATTTGCTGTGACATTGATAAATTTATGGTCTTGTTTTGCCTATTTATATTGGTGTTCTAAGAAGCCCATGGTTGACCACTGGTGGTGGGGGTATTGGTGTACATGTCCTTAAAGATGTGTCAATGTCAAGGGTATGTGATCAGTCAATGACCATGTGAATGTCAGGACTGCAGAGGACAGGACTGTTCCAGTGTGAATACTGTCCAGTCTTCTCATCCATTGTCATCAGGGCAGCGTATGAGATTATAGAAGAGTGATCTGCCACTTCAGTCCTTCCATATAATATTGGCTACCCATGAAAATGATAGTCTGTAATTTATTAAATTTCATTCCCCTGATCTCTCATCACTTAACTACAAATTGTGTACAATAATGCTCTGCATGCTTGCTAAATTATATTGATGTGAGCAATTTTATTGAATGATAACTTACACAATATCCTGTTAGAATTCCTTTTCTGTTACGGGTCTAGCTTGTAAAAGTTTTGTAACCTGTCTCCAGTCACAACAGTGAAATTGTGAAAGACATCATCAGTAAATAAGGCGGCATCTGTTTCTCCTGCTTACTGTAGCTGGCATACTGTATACTGCATACTGTAGCGGGCATACTGTTTTACTGCTTGTTGTAGCTGGCATACTACATACTGCTTTTACTGTAGCTGGCGTACCTTTTTACTGCTTGCTGTATATAGCTGGTATACTGTATACTGGTTACGACAGCTGGCTTACTGTATACTGCTCACTGATGCTGGCATACTGTATACTGTAGCTGGCATACTGAACCCTGCTGTAGCTGGTGTAAAGTATACTGCTTACTGTAGCTGGCATACTGTATACTGCTCCCTTTAGCTGGTGTAAAGTATACTGCTTACTGTAGCTGGTGTACTGTATACTCTTTAACCCAAATATTCACATATCTTGGTCTTTACAGCATGATATGATTCATTACATAATGATCAAGTGTACGTAACATTTTACAGTTCTTGTTTCACCTTCAATAGAACTGCATTTCTATTTATTAAAGAAGTTAATGGAACCTGTTTATGAACAAGTGGACCTGTTTATTGCATGTGACCATTGGCCGCCATCTGCATCAACTTCATCATGAGTTGTGAAGTGATATCTGTGGCTGTGGTTGGGTCATATCTTAAAACAATTAAGGAATTTTCACATGTCTAAATAAACATGGATTCAGCGCAAGCATCCAATTTCAGAAATTCTCCATGGCTGAAATTGTTCAACTTATGCCTATACTATTCCCGCTCCTCCTATGACACCTCTGGTGGAAATCATGCACAAGTCTTTATTCTGTGAAAATACTTCACACCACTTGAACATCATTCCTCTTTTGATATGACCAATCAAAAGGCTTACGGTACTTATTTTATTCAAATATGATGCAATTATGGGATACCACTCAGACACACAGAGAGCTTGCATATTTATGCCAAAATAAAATGCCAAAATCAGCAATTTGATTGGACACCTAAGAAAGGCGGTCAATACTCATCTGGGTGTCCTAATTGTCCATCTGTTACAGGAGGCTGATCACTTGGAGCGTGTGAAGGAGGCGGTCACAAAGACAGTAGTTTCCTCTCTCATGTCCTCTGCCTGTACTGAGGGGGAACTGGATGAGGAAGACTGGCTTAATCCGACACAGGTAATAGTATGAACTTATAGTCCTATAGTCATAGACACTGGAGAAGTAACAAGGACAATCCAGGCTATTCTCGTATAGGTCGCAGGAACTCTGAGTACATCCAGGTCACAAAAACTGGAGATGCATCATGGGCAATCCAAGTCATTCTCATACAGGTCATAGAAACTCTGGGAATATGCTGGTCATGGAACACTGGAGGTGCATTGTGGACAATCTGGGACAGCCTCCAATGGGTCACAGAAACTCGGGTTACATACAGCTCATGGACATGGGGACAAGTACATTATTGACAATCTGGGCCAGTCTCCTACAGGTCATAGAAACTCTGGGTATACATTATGAACAGTCTATGCCAGTATTCTACAGGTCCCAGAAACTCAGAAGCTCATGGACACTAGGGACAATTTATGGACAATCCAGGTCATTCTCATACAGGACGCATTATACCGGTCACGAAAACTGGAGACACATTGTGGACAATCTATGCCAGTGCCCTACAGATCACAGAAACTATGATGGTCATAGACACTGGAGAAGTATCATGGACAATCCAGGTCATTCTCATACAGGTCGCAGAAACTCTGGGTACATACAGGTCATGAACACTGGAGACACCTTAAGGACAATCTATGCCAATGTCCTACAGGTCACAGAAAGTCATATGCTGGTCATAGACACTGGAGAAGTATCATGGACAATACGGGTCACTCCCATAAAGGTTGCAGAAACTGGGTACATACAAGTCAAAAAAACTTGAGACACATTGTGGACAGTCTGGGTCATTCTCATACAGGTCAGAAACTCTGGGTACATGCTGGTCGCGACATGCCTCTGGCAAGAGAGGTCACACACTGATCAGCTGACCAATCAGAATTGAGAAAGAATCAGACCATCATCTCGTTGTGCCGGGTTGGATGGACAGTCAGGTTGGATTTTGAATCGCCTGGCAAAGGTATAAAATTGCACAAATTTACTAATTTGACAACTGGAATATATAGAGTGACAATTGTAGAATATGCTGATGTATTTTGTTTGGAGGTAAACCATTTATTTCTCGTTTCACTCAAAGTGCGTTTCAGACCTTGGTGTATTTTTATATAAAGCATGAGGTTATAATATAGAGACCCCATATTTTGACACTTCATCATAATACCACCGTCCACACCACCCAAAAGTCTTGTTTTGAGGGCCTGTGGGTACATACATCTCATGGCCACTGGGGACATGTAATGCACAATCCGGATTAGTCCACTACATATCTTGGAAATTCCAGGTACACACAGGTCATGGACACTGGAGACATCGTGGACAATCTATGTCAGTCTCCTACAGATACAGAATCTCTGGGTACATATAGAAGTCACGGACACTGGGGACACATTATCAACAATCTAGGTCAGTCTCCTACCTGTCATAGACACTTGGAACACATAGTGGACAATCTGGGTCAGTCTCCCACAGGTCACAGAAACATTCAATTTAGTAGTTTTGGGATACATCAGGAGATAAACAGGTTGTGGGCATTCAGGGTACATGGTGGTTACAGACACTCTAAGCCACTGGTTATGGATACTGGCTACGAACACTCATGGGTATGCATCAAAACTGTGGACACTTATGATACTAACAAGATATGGACACTCAGGTTGTATTCAGGTTATGGACACTCAGACTATAAATATCCTTTATTACAGGATACATCTATGCATACAGAGAACCTGGGGCTGTTGAAAAGTGCTCTTGCTCTTTGGTGTTCCCACAAGGACAAGACCTGTGATTTAACCGAGAGAACTGGTGCAGGACCACCAGCTGTAAAACCTCACCAGGATATTGAGAAGACATCACAACCTCCACATGTACATGATTCTACCCATTTGATAAGTGGTAAACGGAAAACTGACCTTGAAAACTCTCCAAGAGCAAAGTGTTCCAAACTTGGCACTTCCATTAAGGGATCAGACAGTCATGAGATAGATTATCCATCAGTGTTGAAAGACTTACTACTGGATTCTGAACAATCTGTGGAACCCGTGACAGCATCTTCTTTCTCTCAGTATTTACATGTGATAGGCCTCCCCAATGGAGACACTGAGGGAACAGTAGCTGATGTCCCCAGCAATCCTGCCAGGACACTCGGCTCTCACATGCTATCTAGCAGAAAGGGTTACTCAAGGGGAGATTACTCAGACTTGTCCACACAGAGACTTGTTAACTGTTTGGCTCATCCAAGTGTTGTAAGCCTGGTGACTTCCTTACTGACACAAAACATGGAATAAATACCTGTTATTGAAAAGAATTTTGTTTTTGTTTGACATCTTCGGTGTACTAACACAGTAGCAATCATCCTTCAGCCAATTTTGGCAAACAACATAAACACACAAATTAAAATATACTGGCCCAGAAGTTGAGAACTGTAAGTGTGGTTACATATCCTTATACTGTAAGTCATTAATTGGAAAAGTTTACCAGAGCATCATGGTAATGATATGTCCAGTTTCAGGGTATGGATTGATATCAAATTTCAGTTAAACCTAACAAAGGGGCAATATAATCATAACCCCTCGTATAAGTGTCAATCTTTCGTTATGCTGCTCAAAAGATGATGCATAAACTACCATGTCATCAAAATAAATGAGTCATTTGACCCAATGCAAACCACTTGAACCGCTTTTATTGAAAAAAAGAAGAAAGGCACAGTCATATACTAAAATAAACCACGCTAAGTAATGAAAGTGGTCTTATCAGCATCTAAATCTGTGAAGAAGGGAGAGCAAGGGTAGAGCCTAAAACCTTCTCAATCATCTAAACCATCCTTGATATGGAAAAACGGACACATCTTTCTGAGTCTCCGCATTCATGAGGCAATAATCCACACATTTTCTCACTGACCCACATTTCATCTTTGCCCACATTATCAAAGAAGCCCATGGAGAAGTTGAATGAAACTCTCCATCATCGCAAAGGAACTGTAGGACTAGAGTATTTGAGCCCATCTGTCCCTCCATCCGTTAGTCATACTTTTAATTTCTGTTTAATAAAATTACAATGACATGATAGATTCCTTCCAAATTTGGTATGTAGATACTGTGCCACAAGATGTCTCTTGGGATTGCATTTCAGAGTGTAGTTGGCGCCACTGGGGTGGAGTTGAAATTTCATTTCTGTCCTTTAAATTTAAGAAGACTTAATGGATTCTTTCCATTTTTGTTGATACCCTGCTAAAATATGCTAGCTGGGATTGTGTTCTGTCCACCCATAAGTGTGTACATCTGCTGGCCAACATGTCTTTTGTTTCAAGACATCAGACTTAGACCCTTCCGAATGTGTGGATACCTAGCCACAGGATTTTTCCTCAACATCTGCCAATAGGTGGCTCCACCAGGTGTATTAATACTCATTTTCAAGTTAGAAAGACTGTATGTTAGGATTGCCTGTCCTCGACAACCGAGCATAGGTCTCTTCATCAGGGCCAACTTGAAATTTCAAGAACTGCGAGAGCATAGGTTGCCAAGCATGCATATACACATTTACCTCACATTCAATAGGCTGCTAATATGGTATCTAAAAAGCATTATCGGTCACCAGCATAAACTGAATTACTGAAATGTACACTTATGAGACACATCTATTATACGCCAATCCTGACGCAAGACTGTAGTCAATTAAATTCTCATTCTAATTGTGACTGATGAGCTGGGACCTAGTCAGACTACATACATGCACCTTTAGCTTTGTGTAAGAGATAGGTCAACTATCGGATGCATTTTTCTATTGATGTCTGACCACTAAGACAGTGACAAAATATTGGCGAATTATTGCGCGAGTCGGCCTGTGTTTCATTCCAGGGCTCTGATGACACAACGACTAGTTCACTGGTGCACAGACACATTGTCCGGTAGGTGTATGTTAATCTCTGAGACAACGAATTGGCGATCGAGACTGGGTAAGGCAGCTTAAGAAGAAAGGCGTTTCTCAAGTATTGACAATGACAACAGAATTTGAGCTGCGAGCAGCCGCTACTTGGGATGAGGTATAAACATGTCTGGTTCATGTCTACATCAGAGGCCAAGTGGGCATGTATAGTAACACCCGGTACCTTGAGCATATAGTCGTCTACCTCTCCCAAATTCTTCAGTTGGCCGCCTCCTAACTTAGTAGTCTCTAAATCAGCCAGTCTGTTATTCAGAACAGCGCTCTCTGGCATTGAGGAGCAGAACTAATGATATCATCTTGTCGGTCTTGTTAAGATGGATTGATAGATGACAAAGATGGAGACCCAACTCCTTTCATTAGTCTCTAAATTAGGCAGTTATTCAGAACAGTGCCTCATGGTGTGGTGAAGCGGATCCAATGACGTGAAGGATCTTTAAATGTTTTGAGCTAAATCCAAGATAACCGCCAAACCATCTGACCAATCAGAAGCAACTTAATGGTATATGCACTATATCACGTCCAACAGAACCAATCCTGAAAGCTTGTGCTTAATGGATTTTATCGAGCCCGTAGCAGAAAGCTCGATATAGGTGCCACAATGATGTCCGTCTGTCTGTCTATCTGTCTGTCTGTCTATCTGCAGGACCAAGTAAATGTTAAAGTTTTGGACTTAGAAGTTTTTCCCTCAGGACCAAGTAGATGCTTCGGGCTACATATATTGAACCCATCCACTACCCTCAGGGAGCATGTCCCCACCCCTGTAATCTTTATTTGAAGATTTATATATAGTTCCTCCTTCAATCAAACCTCAACATCACTGACATAGAAATCATATTTCTCAATAAATGTATTGTTATTTTAAATAAATGATGCGCATTGCCAATGATGTGCAACCTCAAATGATGTGCCACCCTGAAGGGCTCGATCATTTGGCGAAGCTGCATGTTTATTCCTCAGTCAACTTGGGCTAAGGGGTATTGTTGTCACTCCATCTGTCCGTCCGTCCGTCTGTCCGTTCTCTTTTCCCCCTGGCTCCCATATCTTGAGAACTACTGAAGGCAGGTCAATGAAACTTCTATCCAATATAGAATGTAGTCTGTAGGTGTGCCTGTGAAGTTGATGCTGGGTCGACATCGGGCCTTACAGACTAGTCTTTTGTGTTAATTGCCATTTACCTCTGACGACGATACAGCTCACCAATCGCCAATATACGAGTTGTCACAGCGAAACAGCTCACCAATTACCAGTATACGAGTTGTCAGAGCATTTCCATCATAGCTCTCTAGATTTGTATCTAATACCACCTATGCCGGTGCTAGGGGCCGTGTGGTCATATCATCCATGTTGCCACATGAACAGTTGCAATAAAAGCGTACCTGAGATACAACATATATCACGAATCGTTAGATTCTTGGTAAATGTGCTTTAGAGTAGGCTTACCAGAAGACTATTCTGTGAAGTCATATGACGCAGTCAGTATGTCGGCACCTCTTCCCACTTCCCTTATATGTGTTGTAATTTTGTATGTTTCGTTGGTCAGTTCCTCGTATGTCTGTCTGTTCGCCCGCCCAATTTCTGTCCAGTTTCTGTCACGCGTTCTACCTGATCTCATAAATCTACATATTACATGCACCAAAACAATTCTGCAGGTGGACAGGGAAAAGAACCATGTAGAGAATTGAATTGTATAATGTACTGGAAAATGTACATGTAGTGCAAGTTTAAATCTACAATTTAAATCTTTACAACTGTTTCTACTTGTAAATTACGATTCACCAATTACTCAAGTCGTTTTTTGTCCCCCGCTACTTAGTACTTAGAAACACCGGTGTCCGTAATTCCGTGATTACGTAATTCCGTTCCGTAATTCCGTGATTACGTAATTCCGTTCCGTAATTCCGTAAGATTTTCTTGTCCGGACAATAACTCGTGAACGATTTAACCGATCAACTTCAAACTTGGGGTGTGCCTTGACATTGGCGAGAGGACGGTTGGGATTGTTTTTCAGCAATGTGCACGCCTGTCCCATCCATGGCCCGCCAATCCGGCAGCCATTTTTGGATTCAAGGTAATTGAATCCTTAGAATTTCTTATTACGGACAGCTGCTCAAGTGAGCTTCGTTAACCGATCAACTTCAAACTTGGGGTGTGCCTTGACATTGGTGAGAGGACGGTTGGGATTGTTTTTCAGCAATGTGCATAATCCAATATGGCCGCCGTCAGCCATTTTGGATTATGAGCAGTTGGATCTTAGATGTTCTTGTCCGGACAATAACTTGTGAACGATTTAACTGATCAACTTCAAACTTGGGGTGTTCCTTAACATTGGTGAGAGGACGGTTGGGATTGTTTTTCAGCAATGTGCGTAATCTAATATGGCCGCCGTCAGACATATTGGATTATAAGCAGTTGGATCTTGTCCGGACAATAACTCGTGAACGATTTAACCGATCAACTTCAAACTTGGGGTGTGCCTTGACATTGGTGAGAGGACGGTTGGGATTGTTTTTCAGCAATGTGCATAATCCAATATGGCCGCCGTCAGCCTTTTTGGATTATGAGCAGTTGGATCTTAGATGTTCTTGTCCGGACAATAACTTGTGAACGATTTAACTGATCAACTTCAAACTTGGGGTGTTCCTTAACATTGGTGAGAGGACGGTTGGGATTGTTTTTCAGCAATGTGCGTAATCTAATATGGCCGCCGTCAGACATATTGGATTATAAGCAGTTGGATCTTGTCCGGACAATAACTCGAGAACGATTCAACCGATCTACTTCATATGTGGGGAGTGCCTTAACATTGTTGAGAGGAGGATTAGGATTGTTTTTCAAGTACGTACGTGCTTAATCAAATATGGCCACCATCAGCCATACTGGATTTCATTGAATTTTAAGCAGTTTGATCTTGTCTGGACAATAGCTGGAGTATGATTCAACTGATCTACTTCAACTGGTCCCTTGACCTTGGTGAGATCCCGGTTAAGATTGTGTTTCATGAACGAGCATAATCCAATTTGGCTGCCATCTGCCAGCGATATTATTGGATTATGTTGCATTTTAAGCAGATGCATCTTGTCTGAACAACAACTCTAGAATAATTCAACTGATCGACTTCAAACTTGCAGTTTGGCTTCACATCGGTGAGAGGACAGTTGTCATTGCTTCACAGTTACCTGTGTAATCCAAGATGGCCACCATCAGTCGTCTTAGATTTTCAGCATTTAGTCTGGACAATAACTCTAGAACGATTCAACCAATCTACTTCAAACTTAAGGAGTGCATGGACATTGGTGAGAGGACAGTTGGTACTATGTTTTATGGATGTGCATAATCCAATATGGGTGCCATCCACTGTATTAGATTATGTTAAGCTCATCAGTGATATCTCCATTTTCAAATCATACTCTTCATCAATGATATGAGATATCATCGACCAAAAAAAAATCGACCATAGAGGTCCATGGTCCCCGCAGCAGCAGCGCCAGTTATGGTGGATGTGATCCACCATAACTGGTGCTGCTAGCGGGGGTCTGGACCTCTATGGTCGATTTTTAATTTTGCTTCAGTTGTAATTTGTGATATACTTATATACTTATGGGAATACTTATAAATAGTATCCATTTGGGCCAGTATCAACAGTGAACCTTATAGATCTATTTATTTATAGTTTACAGAGGCTTAATTTTTGATTGATACACTGAATAAAGCCACTGTTTACTTGCTATATCTTATGACTAAATGTAGATGAAACTTCAAGATACGGTATATTAATGTGTCTACGCCCCCGATTAATGATAGCTATTCTATTAAAATGATGAACAATATGGTTACAATACAGCATTCTCTTTGGGATTTGCACAAAAGCCCCAGTGAACGGAAAACTATGGACAAAAGCCCCAATGGGCAAAAGCCTCAATGGACAAAAGCCCCATCCAACATTTAGTTTCAGGCCAGGACAATAAGATCACAATTTTACCAATTTACCAGTGTATATACCCCCGTGCATAGTAGGGGGGTTTACTGGATTCCGATTGTCCATCCATCCATCCCTCTATTTGTCCCTGCGTCCATCTGTTCGCCTGTCTGAAGTTCGTTTGCGGGCAATAACTGGAGCACCGCTCAGCGGATTCTTCTCAAATTTGATATGCATATCTCATGCCATTAGGTGTCTCCTGGGATTGCATGTCGACCACTTCCGCAAATAGGTGGCCCCACCTGGTGGTTAAACCCTATATTTATTGCTCAAATCTACATCTGCTATTGCTATTCCTTATATCCTTCTTTAGGAGATTCTTTGCAGAATAAAAGTTACCTCCCTTTAGGGAGCTCAGCTGGTTTACTCTGTGCATGCGCCCATGAAAAGTCATCTTTTTCTCCTGCAACCGCCATGTGTACACGCGTTTTGAAGGAGTTACTGCTAGGTCTAGATTTAGACTTAACCTAGTTTATATTTCTGAAGTTAACTACTAGCAGAATTTTATTGGGTAATGTCTGATCAAATATTCCCTGAAAATTCCAAACGTTGCCGTTCCTAGTCGGCTTTCTTGGTCTATTTGAATTCCCGCTAGATCACTTGCTTTGCTATCGGACTACCTGGCGTAATTTCACCAGGCGACACGTGCGTTCCTTTCTACGTGGATTTCAACCTTTCTGTTGACGAGAGACGACAATCAGAAATGGCTCTCATCGGCAATTGGATCACCTCGGACGTCTGATATTCTACAAGAAGTCCTTTGGGAAGTATTCTTTACGTTTATCAAGAAATTATGGCACATAATATGTCTCAAATGTCATGCATAGCTTGCGGCCTGTGAAGAATGTATTATGTGGGCCCCTGGCCTGTTTCAAGTCTGCCTAGCCGGGTTACTGGCCAGTAATGATTATAAAGCCAATGTGTCTACTAATCTTCTCAGCTCTAGCATGCTCTGGTCCCGCTACATTTAGAGCATTTCCACAAAGTGGATGCTCTTATGTTTTCATGAGAAACGACTCCGCCGCCGCCGCTGCCACCGCCGCCGCGACTTCAAACGTGAATATCTCTGAAACCGTTAAATATTTCTGGGTCAGACTTTGTGTGCTATCTCCTTGGGCCTGGGGAATTTGTCTGGTTGTGCTTCGATACCCATTGCTCACCACTATGTGGCGTTGTAGTCAGAGCATAGGTAAACCTTTCTCTGACGATTTCGTCTGAATGGCTGGTCTGATTTCTTTGAAATTTTATTACAATGACCTTGAAGGATGATCAATGTGCTGAAAAGGTTTGGTGTAGCTGGCATAGCTATAAAGGCAAGTGTTTTGCGTCGCAAAAAAAAGTTTTTCTTGAAATAAAAATAGGCCAATTCGTTTGGAGAAATATATAAAAACTGTTCTATTCTAGGTTGCCAAGCATAAATATAGGATTGCCGACATGATAATTCCCTTTCGGTGTGAACCAAATTGCCATTTAAATGAAAAATCTCATTTATCTGACTTAATGACAACACCGCTATAACCATTATCATGATTAAAGTTTTTTCCATTGAACTCTTATGTGCCATCTCCCTAGGGCTTTAGATCTCACCCGTTTGTTTTTCGTGGCATTTGGTCGTCACTAGGTGGCGCTATAGACATGAATGCAGGTAAACATGTGTAACATCATAGCTTCTGAACAGCGTGTTTGATTTTCATGTAATTTGGGTATAATGATCTTGCAAGATAGGCAAAGAACTGACAAGATTTTGGTGGTGTTGGCGAATCATTTTTGCATTTCAAAATAAGATTTTGTTTTCACAAAAATGGAAATTTGCTTCTAAATCAGGGAAAAGTAATTCTATTTTGCTGAACATGATCATAGCAATCCCAGTGTTATAATTTACATCTCTTGTAAGCCAAAAGGCCATATTTCTTGCACTGTAAAACTTACCTTCACATACCTTATTGCTATCGTGTTCCTACGCGATTGCTCTATTGTAAAACCTTACCACAGAACCAAAGGAAATAGTCCCTGTAATGCCCAATGCCCATGCGCGAGTACCCAGAACCCTCTCTGTCTGACCACGTGACTTCCTTCTTTCCTCTACAACCGTAGCGGTCAGACGTAGTTTCTAGTGCTCTGTAAAAAAAGTCTCAAGATCTACATCTGGAGTACCACGCAATTCTTAGTTCATTACCTTGGATTATTACCTCGGAGATTCCCTGGGATATTTACCTGGAGAAGAGAGTGGAATATTACCAAATTCCTGTGATTATGGATACCTACCTGGACTTCTACAAACGTCAGGGAGTATACGTTGGAATCATAATAGAGATGGCGTCCGTCTTCTGTGTTCTTTGTGGACAGTCTAAACCCACGACGGACCCGCACTCGGCATGTCCGCCGTGTAGAGGTGTTTGGTGCGATCAGTATGCTAAATGTGCGGAATGTGAGCTATGGCCCGACAATATATTCGAACAGTATCTTGTCGGTTCTTATGCCAGAGAAATTCTGCCGCCACCCGGCTTTGTTAGGGCCGAGAGCTTGGCCGCCTCTCCGTCTCGCTCCACTGTGAACGAGCCGGACGAGTCTGCCTCTGTTGATATGTCTGTAACCCAAGATATGGAGTTAATTTCGCCTCGTAAATTACCGAATGTTGTTACAATTTCTCCTCCTCCATGCACTAATTCTGTTTTAGGGACCAAGGTGGGGAACAAAGATGGCGGGCACCCTGCAGGTAAAGTATTGCACGGGACGCCCTTGACCTTGACGGCTACCTTTGATCCATCATCTGTGACGTCATTTCCGACCAAAGGTCCCCTGTTCAGGATAGTGACTCCGGAGAGTGTGGCTATACCCCCAGTCAAGGATCCGTCACTTCCGGAGAATCTGTCAACATCTCGGTCCAGCCCATCTGCGTCTACAAAAATTACGGAGATGCCTGCTGTTTCATCGACTGTAATATCACCAGTTCCTGTGCAGTCTATGGTGATTATTACACCTGTTTCCGGTTTTGCTGAGTCACGCCATTCTCTTCTGAATGTGCCGAAACTATCCAGGGCGCCTCTGCAACAGCCGTTGTCAGCACCCCTGCAGCTTACTCAACCGGTACATCTTCCACGTATGCCTGTGTCCAGCTACGACTTCCGGCCTACGGTAGCTCCGATTATATCGGATGCTTACATGCAACCTCTTACATCATACCTTCCGGTATCATCTTACCTTCCGGTATCATCGTCTCACATCGGAACTTCCGCTGCTTTTCCTGCGCATGCTCCGACGTCGGCTACTACATCCTACTATAGGACTGCCTCTACGTACGATGTTCCTGTTACTTCATCGGTATATGGTGTTCCGGGTCTTTCATCGTTGTATGATACTCGAGCTACGTCATCAATGTACAGACTTCCGGCTACGTCATCGGTGTATAGCAGTCCGGCTGATCCCTATACTGCGCCTCCGTACTCTCCACTTCCTGTGCGTAGTGCAGTATATAGGCCTACATCGCATCCTTCGGTGGCTTCTGTAGCCCGACCATTTGATGTACTCCGTCGAGTGTATCCTCCTGCACGTATACCTACACGTCCGACTTCCGGTACATCGGGTACTTACTTCCGTTCTCCATCTCCTAGGCCTGTCAGATATGCTATGCCATATCATGCGCCTATACCGGGACGGCAAGTTAGGGTTGCTCACCCACATCTGCCTAGATACCCAGCTAGGGCTGTGATGTCACAGTATGCGGCTGCTTCCGGTTCCGCTTTACTTCCTCCTTCTGATAGGCAGTGCCCCCCAGCAGCATCTATTTCTGCCAGCCTGTCCGACAGGTTTAATAGATTATCTGCTGATTTTGCAGCCCTTCAACGTGACATGTTGATGCCTCCACCACCACCACCGACACCACTTCCGGTCCCTGAGTGGGCTGGCTATCAACCTCGCCCCATGTCATCAAGACGGCCGACTTCCGCTACCCAAGCTCAGCTATGTCATGATCTCTCGTGGGATAGTAGACCTACACCTCCTTCGTTTGTGCTCAGGTTTACCTCCGCGGATCCTGTGGCAGTGGCTAGCGCTGAGCCGGAAGCGGAAGAACGGACTTCCCTGTTTGATGCTTATCCGGATCTCGCGGCGTCCAGTTATTCTGAAATATTGGCACGCCTCTACGAGTTATTTCCGGATATGACTCCTCCGCCAGTTGTGGAATCGAGAAGGGTCACTGCGATGTCGGATCTCAGACAAGAGCCTACTCATCGCACATCACTTCCGCCGTCCAGAGCCGTTTTTGAATGTGCTGAGCGCATGCGGGATGCCTTCTCTCTGCCTAAGACCCAAGATGAGAGGCAACGACAACAGGAATCTAGATCTCTGTTTAAGAAATCTACTGGTGTCTTCCCGCTGGAGCGACCCGTTTTTCGGTCCTATTCAGTGCACGGTTCCCCCTGGCATGATCGAGCTGCGGTCCAGGAACCAGAACTCGATCAGTTTATGGGAGCCACTCCGCCTAAGAAGGATATTCCTCTTTCTGTTCGTCAGATTTGTCTCCTGGAGGACACTTCGAGACAGGAGGTAGCGATTACTTCCCATCTAGACTGGTTTTTATATGCCATTCGTACGATACTTAATCGCATACCTCAGACGTCATCTTCCGGTTTTGTTTCCGTTCCTGTCGATGACGTCAACCTGATGAAGGACTTCCTGACAGCAGCTGCGCGTGCGGACGCGGACTTGATGGCATTTTCAGTCTTCATGTCCGCTATGTTCGTACACCTAAGGCGTCTCTCACTGTCGGCGGCCCTGCCTACGTATACCCCGGCCAGTGTGAGATCAGCCTTAAGGGAGCAGTCCCCCGCCTCGGGACTTCTGTTTGCGGGTATTATCCCAGTGCTGCAGAATGAAATGTCCGCTGCCAAGACTACGCACTCCTATTTTGCACCTCAACAGAGGAAGCGATCGGCCCCAGAGACCTCGACATCGCCTTCCTCGGCCCCGAAGAAAGCTTCTTCTTCCAAGTTCTTCTTCCGGGGCTTGTAACAAAAAGGATGCACCCTCCTCTTCGAAATCAGACGGAGGTTCGAAGGGAGGGGGGAGCGGCCACTCTAAACGTGGAGGCGGAAAAAGGGAAGTCCGCTAAAGCTCCCAAGAAATGAGGGCACGGGCCATGCAGATGTTCGTTCTTCATGGCGAGACCGCACGTTGCCGCTGTTCCCAATTCCACCAGATCCGGCGCTTCGGGTAGGCGGGAGACTTGCAAGTTTTTGGCGGAATTGGGCGGCAATCCAGGCGGATTCGTGGGTGTTGAACACCCTACGTCATGGGTATCGGCTGGAGTTCGCCACAACTCCCCCGTTGACTTCGTCACCCAAGTCGTCTCGAATTCCTGTGCGTCGGGAGCACCTGATGGAGATTCAGAGGTCCGTGGACAAGTTGGTAGTGAAGGGTGCTGCTATAGAACTTCCGTCAACCGATATGTCCCCGGGCTTTTATTCTCCGGTGTTCCTGGTCCCCAAGAAGAACACCACCGAAATGCGTATGATCATAAACCTACGCCGGTTAAACAAGGACTTCTTGGCCCCACCTCCTCATTTCCGGATGGAGTCGTTCCGGTCTATTCGTTCGGCTCTGTTACAAGGGGACTGGATGATGTCTCTCGACCTCCAAGATGCATACCTGCATGTTCCGATCTACAGGGCTCATCACAAATATCTGCGCTTCCTGGTTGGCAACCGGAAGTTCCAGTTACTTGTGCTCCCTTTCGGACTATCCACGTCCCCTTGGGTCTTCACCAGAGTTTTCAACCCGGTGGCGTCATTCCTGCATACCAGAGGTCTCCAGTATCACTTTTACCTCGACGATTCTGTACTACGGAATCAGTGCAGGGAAGAACTCCGCAAGGACACCAAATTCGTTTGGGAGATCCTTGTTGCTGTGGGCTATCTTCCTCACGAGGGCAAATCGGAGTTGACACCATCCCAGTCTCGAGTCTTTCTCGGAGTTTCCTACAACACCCTTTCAGCGTTAGCGAAACCTCTGGAAGACCGCTGGAAGAAAATTCTGACGTCGGTGCCGACGTTCCTGTCAGCATCGCACAGACGTGCTCTCCAATTCGCGGCCTGTTAACATTGACTCAGGATGTAACGCCTCGAGGCCGCTTGCAGCTTCGGCCGTTGGTGATGCACCTCAACAACTTTTGGCCGAAACGACACCTGAATTCGACTGTCCCTGTGACAGAGGATGCCAAACGTCTCCTGCGCTGGTGGCTGCAGCCGGAGAACGTGATGATAGGTGTCTCCTTCCTACCCTTTCAGCCGTCCCGTCATCTGTTCACGGACGCATCGATGGAAGGATGGGGAGCACATTTTGGGTTCGAGGTCAATATCCGGCTTGTGGAACGACAGCCAGAGGAAGATGCATAGCAATGTATTGGAATTCCAGGCCGTAACTCTGGCCATACAGAGATTGCTTCCAAACCTCAAAAACCAACGCTTGTTAGTAGCAACGGACAACACGACAGTCCTCGCCTACATAAACAAGCAGGGAGGAACTCATTCTCCCCAATTGTTGGATCAGACACAACAAATTTTCAACCTTTGTTGGGACAACGAAATTTCTGTGCGAGCTCGCCACATTCCCGGTCATCTGAACGTGCTGGCCGACACATCCAGACCGAATCAGATAATATCGACCGAGTGGCAGCTTCACGAAGACATCTTAGCCCAGATGTCTCGGATATGGGAGACGTCGAATGTGGATCTGTTCGCCACCCGTTGGAACCATCTACTCCCGGCCTATGTGTCTCCCGTTCCGGATCCAGCAGCCCTGGCAGTCGACGCCCTGTCTTTGGACTGGTTCGGCATGATTGCGTACGCTTACCCGCCGCCAGCAATCTTGTCGCAAGTCCTCCGGAAGATTCAAGCACAGCCGTGCGTGGTCTACCTTGTGGCTCCGTGGTGGCCCACTCGCCCATGGTTTGCAGACCTAATGGATCTTCTCATAGACATGCCTCGTCGGCTGCCGCTTTGGTGGAACCTGCTTCATCAGCCGAGATCCAGCCTGTACCACTCGAATCCCGGTCTATTTCAACTGACCGCGTTCAAGTGCTCCAGCATCAGCTCGTTGATGCTGGATTTTCTGTCGCAGCGTCCGAAAGGATGGTCCGGTCCACCAGAGCATCAACGACTGCGGTATACCAGAACAATTGTGGACGTGGAATTGTTCCAACCTCTGCCTCTGTTCAGCAGGTAGCAGACTTCTTTTTGCATCTGTTTCATGACCGGCAGCTTGTTCCGGCCACGGTCGCCGGCTATCGGTCCGCTATCTCCAGGGTACTTCAATTGACCACAGGTGTCAACCCATCACTCGACGTCAACCTTTCCGCCCTTCTTCGTTCCTTTCAGGTGGAGAGGCCTACTCCGACGCCGCAGCTTCCTAAATGGGATTTGGCACTGGTTCTTAGGCGCCTGTCCGTGCCGCCCTTCGAACCCATCGGCACCTGTGAGATGAAGTTTCTCTCCTACAAGACCGTCTTTCTGATCGCCTTTGCATCTGCCGCCCGCGTATCAGAAATCCATGCCTTGGACTTCAGGTCTTTGAGATACAACCCTAAGTGGAGCTGGGTGGCGTTATCTACTCTCCCGGAGTTTGTTGCTAAGAACCAGTCACTCTACGACAACCTTCCGAGAGAGTTCGTCATCCCGGCTCTGTCCAACATCCTGTCCGCAGCTGTTGACGACGACAGAGTCCTGTGCCCCGTCAGAGCTCTCTCCTGCTACCTGGCCCGTGTGGAGCATATGAGAGCCGGGCGGGTGCGTCTATTCATCCCTTTTGGGCCCTCTTCAAAGCAGGAGATATCTAAAAATACCATATCTGCCTGGCTTTCCAAAACCATTCGTTTGGCGTATACGGACGTACCACTTGAGGTAACTACTTTGTCCAAGGTCTCCGCCCATGAGGTCAGGGCCATGGCGGCATCCTGGCCTCTATCGACCAATAGATCCGTGTCAGACATTATGAGGGCCTGCTACTGGAGGAGTAACGTAACCTTTGTCTCACATACCTCCGGGATTTGACGCTTCAGAGACGGGACATATACTGGCTGGGACCCCTGGTGGCTGCCCAGCATGTTGCGGACCCGTCTTCATCGCACTAGACCTAGTGGTTTTACCATTTTTTAAAAATCTGGTAAGTGGCTGCTCTCCCCAAATTTATAAAAAAGAGGGGGGGAGGGCGGGAGGTTTCGGTCTAGTGCTTGTCAGCTATTCACTAGGCCCGCTTATTATATATATATAGGGCTGGGTGATTGTATCGATGGCCATACCGTCATGCTACATGTCTTTATGGCACTCGATTATCTCGCTGACTCCTGTTTTATCCTTCGCCTATGCTTGAGACCTTTTCTGTTTTGACCACTATTTCCCTCCTCCTGCTACTAAATTCTAGCAATAAGGTATGTGAAGGTAAGTTTTACAGCGCAAGAAATATGAAAAATTTGAAAATCAATTTTCCTATTTCTAAGCTTAAACTTACCTTCACATACTGTGATGTCCCTCCCAGCCTCCCCGCTGATGGGTTATTCACACTGCGGTTGAATAGGAAAGAAGGAAGTCACGTGGTCAGACAGAGAGGGTTCTGGGTACTCGCGCATGGGCATTGGGCATTACAGGGACTATTTCTTTTGGTTCTGTGGTAAGGTTTTACAATAGAGCAATCGCGTAGGAACACGATAGCAATAAGGTATGTGAAGGTAAGTTTAAGCTTAGAAATAGGAAAATTGATTTTCAAATTTTTCATTTTTGTAAATATATGAAATGTTCATGACTTGAGTCTATCTACATTCCCCAGGCCTCATCTGAGGATTTTGCTTTATCATGTAGGTTTGTGATATTGTTCATCATTGGGTGGCACTATAGACAGTAAATGTTTTTAGCACTATTTATTGGCATTTCATCTGTTTATGAAGTTTATTATTGTCAGACAGACAAGGACTGAAAGTGTTGTTTTTTTGGACTGAAATTGAAGGGCCACCTGTCATACGGGTTTTGCAGCCCATCAACATAATGCTTGATTTATATCTCATTATACATTCTTTTTTTACAATTACTAATTTTATTAACATTATGGTTTAAAAATGGATTGAAAGGACATTGGTGTTGTTAGCGCTGGCATAATCATGTGGCATAGGGTAAAGTCAGCTAAATATATCTTAGTCTAGGCTACATCAACCCCTGCTTACACACATAACTAAAATGCAGTCAGAGGAACTATGCTGCATCAGTGGATGGTCAGTATGGAGAATTTAAGGATTCAAGTGAGCTTGAAGTCAGGCCATTTTGGTAAAATAGACATACTGTAACACTGATGTTCTGCTTTACCTTTCAGGCCTCATATTGAGGCCTGTATGTTGACCATTCTGGTAATAAAACCTGTAATGGTTGACTTATTGCATAATGCAATTTACATTGGACTAGTAGCCCACTTGTGTCAACAAAGTAAACACTTCATTTCCAGAATTAGTGCTATTTCTCTCTCCATTACTGATATAATAATTTGATCCTGTTCCAAAGTCCATTTCTTTAGTCTCCAGTCGCTTTGAAGCCCTGGGCTTCCAGATGTCTGGGGATGCATTCTGGTCAGTCAATTCACTGGATTTGAAGGAAACTACAGATAGCCCTACAGGCACATCTTATTTAGATCTCTATCTCTATAAAAATGAAGCGGGCATTCTCTCTCGTCGACTTTATGACAAAAGAGATGATTACAATTTATAAACTATCCCTTTCTGGATAGTAATATTCCAGTGGGACCTGCATATGGCGTATACATATCTCGCTTAGTAGCATTTGCTAGATCCTGTGTTAAATGTGATGATTTTAATCAACGTCACAAAACATTGTTGCACAAACTTATAAAACAGGGCTATTCCAGCAAGCGCCTCCACTCAAAGTTTCTCAAATTTGGCGATACATATCGCATGCTGATAGCAAAATACGGTCCATACTCCATGTAAGGGAGCACGAGATTGGGCTATTAATTACCCCTCTTTGTAAGGCGACGGTGTAAAAACGACACTTTGAAAGATATGTATATTATGTAGTTTGTCTCGATAGGGGCATTACCCCCTTCCATAAGACGACAGTGTTAAAACGACACATGTAAGGTACATGCACCAGGACTATTCTCCTCCCAGGACGATTTTCTATAACGACACTGTAAAACGACACATTCACTGAATCATCTAGCCAGGCTTAGAAATATTGTCAGGGCCATTCTTACTTGTAAGAGAAGAACCATAGTCTAAAAACGACACTTTGAAGGCGATGTATATTTTTAAAGCGACAGTCTAAAAGCGACACTTCATCAGATATGTTTATTTCATAAAGCGACAGTCTATAAACGACACTTCATCAGATATTTATATTTCATAAAGCAACAGTCTAAAAATGATATTATTTCTGTATACTTTCCATGATGGCACAGTGTGTGGACACTCACCTTGAAAGATGACAGTTTGAAAGATATGTATATTATGTAGTTTCTCTCGACAGGGGCATTACCCCCTTCCATAAGACGACAGTGTTAAAACGACACATGTGAGGTACCAGGACTATTCTCCTTCCACCACGATTTTCTAGAACGACACTGTAAAACGACACTTTCACTGAATCATCTAAGAACAGCCATGCTTAGAAATATGGTCAGGGCCATTCTTACTTGTAAGATGACGACAGTCTAAAAATGACACTTTGAAAGCGATGTATATTTTTTAAAGCGACAGTCTAAGAGCGACACTTCATCAGATATGTATGTTTCATAAAGCGGCAGTCTATAAATGACATTATTTCTCTATGCTTTCCATGATGGCACAGTGTATGGATGCTCCATAAGACGACAGTGTTAAAACGACACATGTGAGGTACCAGGACTATTCTCCTCCCACAACGACACTGTATAACGACACTTTCACTGAATCATACAGCCATGCTTTGAAATATGGTCAGGGCCATTCTTACTTGTAAGATGACGACAGTCTAAAAACGACACTTTGAAAGCGATGTATATTTTTTAAAGCGACACTTCATCAGATATGTATGTTTCATAAAGCGACAGTCTATAAACGACATTATTTATCTATGCTTTCCATGATGGCACAGTGTATGGGCACTCACATTAAATGGAATATAGCAGCTATACTCTCAAATATTTTGTCAGGCTTAATTTATATCCCAGATGACGATACATGTACATTCCACCCACATTTACACTAAATGAAATAACATACTGTCAAATGGACTGTCAAAGCAGTTTTATTCCAGTATTAATATTTAATCTCACAAATAACACACGTTCATCCTCCAGTGATAAAAAAAACATGTGTAGCGGCTTTCATAATCATCCACTGACAACTTAAGGAAACTTTGTATGTAAACATGTCCATGTGCATTTCAGCTAAACCAAAAACTCTATTCTTACATTTTAACATTGGAGCACCCATACAATATCCCCTGAGGCAGTGCTCATTGCTGGCTGCAACCCTCTTACTTCATGGAATACTCCACTGCCATATTTTTTTTATTTCAAAACACTAAACATTTTTGTATGCTTTCAAACCTGCATGCAGGTCTATTCCATTAATAAAGTAACGTTAAGGCAGTAATGTACCTGTACTTCAACATCAAAAAGGGTTATAATATGGAGTTCGCTTCCATCATGTGGGCAGTATATCTTCTCCTGTATCCAAGAATACTGAGTCAAAGGATCCCAGAGCAATAATCGAGGTGTCAAATATTGCCAAACTCTGGGCTGCATTTCACCTCTCCAAACATTGCTGCCAGTCAAAATTATGCATGGCACTTTCATGCCGTCTGCATTTATTCTTTCAGAAATATAATCCCATATTTCTTTTCCAAGATCCTCCACAGATGTAAAATTTTTAATCAAGGATGCAGTCAAAAGGAGGAGGACAAACATCTTCAATTTAGCCATCTTGTCTGCCTATCAACTTGTATGTGTAAATGATGTGTCTATTCACGTTGTGTTTGCACATGTGAACTTCAATATGCCATATTTCTTCCAACCCTTTCAAAATGATGGACCGGTAAAAACAGAGGTATTGCACACCACCATCACCAATGTCTTCTGAAAAGAAGCAATAAAACATATGTACACAATTTCAGCTTTGCACTTTTCAACTGTAAATGAAGTTTCAACTTATTACTAGCTTACAGAACCTGAATGGCTTACATGTATCACATCAACTTAACTATACGTAGAAATCCAACAAACAGGAACATTACACATGTTCCTCAAGTCGTGTGTCAAAGCGGTGTCGGGCAGAAATGTATGTGAAGTCAACTGTCAAAGCAGTGTTGGAGAGCAGTGAACGTGAAGTCTAGTGTCAAATTGGGATAGGACTTAGGGTTATGTATCATTAGTAACTTTTACATTCATGGTCATTTCAGCAATCGAAATCAAATAATTTCTCCACCAAAGTGTACCTCAGATGAAATGTTGAAACATACTGGGAGAATGATGTGCTTCAACTTCAGTGTCAAAGCCAGTGTATGGAGGAATGTACATCAAGTTGACAGTTAAAGCAGTGTTAAGGAGGAATGTACATGTAAAGTGTCAGAGTGGTGTTAGTCAAGAAGGTACGTCAAGTTGACTGTGAAAGCGGTGTTAGAAGGGAATGTACTTCAACTGAAGTGTCAAAGCGGTGTTGGGGAAAAATGTATGTGAAAAGTGTGAAAGCGCTGTTAGGGAAGAAGGTACGTGAAGTCAGGAGTCAAACTGGTGTTAGGGAGCAATGTACATCAAGTCAATGTACATCAAGTCGAGTGTCAAAGCAGTGTTAGGGAGGAATGTACATGAAGTGGAGTGTCAAAGCGGTGTTAGGGAGGAATCAGGATAGGGGTTAGGGTCAGGTTCATTTCAGCTATCAAAATGAAATAAGTCGAGTGTCAAAGCAGTGTTAGGGAGGAATGTATGTGAAGTCCGCTGTCAAAGTGGGGTTAGGGAGGAATCAGGATGACACTTCGGGTTAGGTACGTTTCGTAACTATCATGTTGAGAAAGGTACGTGAAGTCAAGAGTCAAAGCGGAGTTAGGAAGGAATGTACGTGAAGTTGAGTGTCAAAGTGGTGTTAGGGAGGAATGTACGTGAAGTCGAGTGTCAAAGCAGGGTTAGGGAGGGTTGTATGTGAAGACGAATGTCAAATCGGTGTTAGGGAGGAATGTACGTGTAGCCGAGTGTCAAAGCGGTGTTAGGGAGGACTGTACGTGAAGTCGAGTGTCAAAGCGGGTTAAGGACTTAGGGTTAGGTAACTTTCATAACTATCAAGTTCAGGTTTGTTTCAGCTATGAAAAAAATTATTTCTCCACCAAAGTCTAGTTTGTCAAATCGGGGTTAGGGAGGAATATACATGAATTCGAGTGTCAAAGCGGTGTTAGGGACAAATGTACGTGAAGTTGAGTGTCAAAGCGGTGTTATGGAGGAATGTACGTGAAGTCGAGTATCAAAGCAGGGTTAGGGAGGGTTGTATGTGAAGACGAGTGTCAAAGCGGTGTTAGGGAGGAATGTATATGAAGTTGACTGTCAAAGTCGTGTTAGGGATGAATGTATGGGAAGTTGAGTGTGAAAGCGGTGTTAGGGACAAATGTACGTGAAGTCGAGTGTGAAAGCGGTGTTCGGGAGGAATGTACGTGAAGACGAGTGTCAAAGCGGTGTTAGGGAGGAATGTACGTGTAGCCTAGAGTCAAAGCGGTGTTAGGGAGGACTGTACCTGAAGTCGAGTGTCAAAGCAGGTTTAGGACTTAGGGTTAGGTAACTTTCATAAGTATCAAGTTCAGGTTCGTTTCAGCTATGAAACAAATTATATCTCCACCAAAGTCTGTAGTTTGTCAAATCGGGGTTAGGGAGGAATATACATGAATTTGAGTGTCAAAGCGGTGTTAGGGACAAATGTATCTGAAGTTGAGTGTCAAAGCGGTGTTAGGGAGGAATGTTCGTGAAGTCGAGTGTCAAAGCAGGGTTAGAGAGGCTTGTATGTGAAGACGAGTGTCAAAGCGGTGTTAGGATTGGAATGTACGTGTAGCCGAGTGTCAAAGCGGTGTTAGGGAGGACTGTACGTGAAGTCGAGTGTCAACGCGGGTTTAGGACTTGGGGGTAGGTAACTTTCATACTATCAAGTTCAGGTTCGTTTCAGCTATAAAAAACTTATTTCTCCACCGAACTCTGTAGTTTGTCAAATCGGGGTTAGGGAGGAATGTATGTGAATTCGAGTGTCGAAGCGGTGTTAGGGAGGAATGTATATGAAGTTGACTGTCAAAGTCGTGTTAGGGATGAATGTATGGGAAGTTGAGTGTGAAAGCGGTGTTAGGGACAGATGTATGTGAAGTCGAGTGTCAAAGCAGTGTTAGGGAGGAATGTACGTGAAGTCGAGTGTCAAAGCAGGGTTAGGGAGGCTTGTATGTGAAGACGAGTGTCAAAGCGGTGTTAGGGAGGAATGTACGTGTAGCCGAGTGTCAAAGCGGTGTTAGGGAGGATTGTACCTGAAGTCGAGTGTCAAAGCGGGTTTAGGACTTAGGGTTAGGTAACTTTCATACTATCAAGTTCAGGTTCGTTTCAGCTATAAAAAAAATTATTTCTCCACCAAAGTGTAGTTTCTCTAGTCGGGGTTAGGGAGGAATGTATGTGAATTCGAGTGTCAAAGCGGAGTTAGGGACAAATGTACTTGAAGTTGAGTGTCAAAGTGGTGTTAGGGAGGAATGTACGTGAAGTCGAGTGTCAAAGCAGGGTTAGGGAGGCTTGTATGTGAAGACGAGTGTCAAAGTGGTGTTAGGGAGGAATGTACGAATAGCCGAGTGTCAAAGTGGTGTTAGGGAGGACTGTACATGAAGTCGAGTGTCAAAGCGGGTTTAGGACTTAGGGTTAGGTAACTTTCATACTATCAAGTTCAGGTTCGTTTCAGCTATAAAAAACATTTCTCCACCGAACTCTGTAGTTTGTCAAATCGGGGTTAGGGAGGAATGTATGTGAATTCGAGTGTCAAAGCGGTGTTAGGGAGGAATGTATATGAAGTTGACTGTCAAAGTCGTGTTAGGGATGAATGTATGGGAAGTTGAATGTCAAAGCGGTGTTAGGGACAGATGTACGTGAAGTCGAGTGTCAAAGCGGGTTTAGGACTTCGGGTTAGGTAACTTTCATACTATCAAGTTCAGGTTCGTTTCAGCTATAAAAAATATATTTCTCCACCAAAGTCTGTAGTTTGTCTAGTCGGGGTTAGGGAGGTATGTATGTGAATTCGAGTGTCAAAGCGGAGTTGGGGACAAATGTACTTGAAGTGGAGTGTCAAAGTGGTGTTAGGGAGGAATGTACGTGAAGTCGAGTGTCAAAGCAGGGTTAGGGAGGGCAAATAGTTTGACAGACTGACGCCCTGGCAGGAGAATAGTCTTGCTCCCCCACATGTGTCGTTTTAACACTGTCGTCTTACAAGGAAAAATGGTCCGCATAATATTTTCAACAATAGCTGTTACATGTACATGTTTCAATGAAAAGTGTCTTCTTTAGAAAAATTCATATACAAGTACATGCATGATTTCCCACAGGGAGACCTCCACCAATCAGGAAGATCGGTATATAACAACACAGGTATATAACAACACAGAGCATTGCTGTCACATGATTTAATCAAAGTGTCGTTTTCAGAGTGTCGCTGTAGAAAATATACATATCTTATGAAGTGTCATTTTAACACTGTCGTCTTGGAACTGAGAATAGACCGATAACATTTTCAACCCTCACTGTTAACGGTTCAATGAAACTGTCGTTTTTACAGTGTCGCTGTAGAAAGTTTGATCAACTGTATATAATAACACAGACCATTGCTGTCACATGATTTAATCAAAGTGTCGTTTTCAGAGTGTCGCTGTAGAAAATATACATATCTTATGAAGTGTCGTTTTAACACTGTCGTCATACAAGTAACAATGCCCCTGGTAATATTTTCAAACATGCTTACAATATATAATTCAATGAAAGTGTCGTTTTTAGTGTGTCGCTGTAGGAAATATACATATCTTATGAAGTGTCGTTTTAACACTGTCGTCGTACAAGTGACAATGCCCCTGGTAATATTTTCAACCATGCGTACAATATATAACTCAATGAAAGTGTCGTTTTTAGTGTGTCGCTGTAGAAAATATACATATCTTATGAAGTGTCGTTTTAACACTGTCGTCTTACAAGGGGCAATGGACCTGATAATATTTCCAACCATAGCTGTTACATGTACATGTTTCAATATAATGTATGATCCCACGCAGGGAGACCTGGAGCCACCAGTCACGAAAATCCACTGTATATAATAACACAGAGAATTCTCGTGCTCCCTTACATGGAGTAACAACCCAAAATACGAACGTAGCGTGCAAGATCTATGGCGCTACGTTTCGTAACTTGTGTCTAATTCCGCTTAAACCGGGGCTGGGGGCCGTATGAACCCATGTACTTCAAGATCCTCATGGTACTCATATGAACAGTCACAATCAAAGCGTGACTGAGATACATCATTCTTTAGATGACGGCTTCACAACGAATATTATGGATTAAGAATACTGATCAGCGATACGGATTTGATATTTTTGGAACATCATGATGTCTTGCCGCATCATTGAAAACTGTTGACCGCTTCTCTCTTGCAGGAAACAAGCCTATGTTTATGTATATTATGATTGTCTTTTTGAATTTGGTGCTAATACTGTTATATGGAATATGGAATAGGTCTTTGGATTATGGACGCGGATATTCTCTAATGGACGACGGCTGGATTATGAATGACGGATTAGACGCTTGTAATTCAATGAATAAACTCAGTTAATGCTCATTTTTTTTTTAGTTTTATGTGGAGGTCCCCAGAATTTATTTGAAACTCGAGATGTGAAATTGCACATACTGTTTCATTTTGACAGCATAGTTACAAATGTTGATAATTATTTCTTGAACTGGAAAAGTAGAAAGATTTTTTAAGTGAAACTAATACATACCTGCTATATGGCACATCT
>JAVTVY010016416.1:0-62160 GCA_036873755.1 Hanleya hanleyi | reverse complement strand
ATCGTCACCTGTCACCAGGTCTCAGCGTTAATAGCCACGGACCGGCCCCCACTTAATTACGCCTTATAGTGTCTTTCTCTAAAAATTCTCAAATTTTAAATTGAAATGGAAGCAAGAAGATACGTAATAATTAGATCAAATGAAGAACCATGAGATAGAACACGGTATGCTATGTATAACGCCATACTGGCAAATATCGTTGACTGAACGGTGTTTTACCTATAAACTTTTAAAAATGAGCTACTTTCGGCTTTTTCGTGAAAACCTATGCTAAGGTATAGGTTGAAAGTGCAAATTGAACCCTCATTTTTAAATCAAATTGGAAGCAAGTAAAACATTTTCTTTGGGAAAATAAAATAGCACATCGTATTGATATACTATTCGAAATTAACTTAATATGCTGGCAAATGTTGCCACCCGAACAGAAATGCTTGATTTTCAGCTTCGAAAACCATTATCCAATCTAATCTAGGTTAATTTCCCCGGCCATGTTGAGCAGTGGAGGCGATCTGCGCCTGACAGAGTTGTCTTCCCTTACCAATCAAAGTTGGACATGTATTTGTGAGTTTCTTTTCGGTTTCTAAGCATCAACGAATGCGATCATTATTTAATCATACGTTCCAAGGTATTACAAATTGAAGGCAACGCAACTAGTCAATGAAATTGGACGACAAAGTATGGATACTAAGTATGAATATTAAGGTTTCAAGAGAAGATTTTGGTAAATGCTTCGAAACTTGATACTGAATATTATCAGGGCCTGCAGTGGAATTGTTAGCTTTCTCAAGAGCATCATCCCTGGTCATGGCTCGTCTATCAAATCCGTGCCATCACGGATATCTTATACGCCAAAACGAATACGAGCCGGTTGATTCGGAAACATTCCAGAGCGCTTTCGTGACCTCCTGACCTCTCCGAATATACCTATATTTGAGCGGATTAGGCGTTAGGCAATGTGTTGTATTTTTCACCCCTCTGCTTCCTTTGAATTCACATGTTTCATCTCTGTCGTTGATTTGACTTGAGAGGCGCACTCATGTGGTTTTCCTCCGGAACTTCAAAGAGTTTTTTCCCTATTTGTTCTTCGTATGAGCTCGGCCTTCGTCGAAATATGCCGAGATCCCAAGATGGTAGCGCATCGCCCCAAAATGCTGTTCGTTCATTGGCTGTTAATTAAAACCCACGGTTCGAGTAATTGCTGCACAGCCTGAATCCGACTTCAAGGCTGGTACAGAGAAAACAGACCGGCATTATGGAGGATGTCTAAAGACAAGTAATTCATCAGTTGAAATCATATCGTTGTAATCTTCATTATTAGGAGAGGAAAATCTCATTTTCTTCTTTTCTTCTATTTCTTCAATGCTTTGGAATTTAGGTATATAATTATCTGACGAAGAGGTATTAGCGATCGTTTCGCACCGTTCGTCTTTTTCCCTAAATTTTCTGGTTTCGTTACACTCATCATTGAATAATGGTTATTTAATATGTGTAACTCCGGAGAATTTGGGCATTGTTTCGTCAGCGATTTCAATCAACAGATCCGAGAATAGTTGTATACGATCTGAGGCATCTGCAAACAAGTCTATCTGTAGTTTTTGTTAACACACAGTTTCAAATCTGAGCCAATCGGTTTTTCTAAGATTATATCTTGATGAAGGAGGGTCCGCAGGTTAATGAACGGCTTTTAGTACGGTTGGAAAGTGATCAGTTCCACAAAGGTTATCATGGGCAGACCAAGTAAATTCTTCGAGTTCAGGAAGGTCACAAATTAAAGTATCTAATGCTGAATAGGTTAGTTTACCTGGATGTAGATATGTTTTGGAACCGTCAATGAAGATATTTATTTGATATAAAATCTTCTAGAACTTTTCTTTTAGAGTTCGCTTTCAACGGAGCCATCGCAGCCATGGTTGGCGAAAGTTTAATAGTTCGATGATTCACGATCATATCACTTTAAAGTACTTAGTGGGTTTAACTAACACACCCAATAGTATACATAGCTTACGTACAGTTCTGTATGCGTTACCTCTGAAAGCTTCAGATCAAATAGCGTCTTCAGGAAATATAATACCACCAAAAATCAGTAAAGTATGTCAAGATATAGCGTATTTTCGGTTGTATCGTCCAGTTAACATAATCGAAACCTCTCAAGATCGGCTTTTCTTGAAACTCAACTACTTAGATAAAGGACTGGACAACGCTGTACCAAACTATTTTAAGTTCACAGAACCTCCTTGCATTTCATATAAGAATACTAAATATATAGCCACCAAAATATTCAATTACTCCAATGCTGTCAAGGAGTTTGACTGGAACTTATACACGTCAGGAGGCTATAGTTGTGATTGTGAATCGTCGAACTTTATCTATATACCATGCAAACATATTGTGACTGGTGACCTTGATGTGGTGAGTGATAAGGATCTGAAATTACTCCTGATGAAGGGACCTAAATATAGAGAGCCAAGAAGAATAAATCTGAAGGCCGACCAGAAGATAGTCCTGTCTGCATTGGAACAGTACGTTATTGATTGGTCTAAGCGAGAAAAAGTTGAACCTACAGTACTCGCTCATTGGCTGGACCTCACCAAGAGCAAGGTCTTTGAAACAATCCGCCATATTGACAGAAGTACTCTTTCCCAAGCAAAACAAGCACTGAGAAACCTCAATTCTCAAGAAGTTCTAGCAAATCTCCAGACTAAATTCGTCATAGTCCCAGCAGACAAAGCTCCGAATAATGTAATATTCATATGTAAATATTACTATTACCAGGTGCTGGTTAAAGAATTGAGTGTAGACATACCTTCATCAAATACGTCTACTTACTCCCAAACTGCATTTACTCTGGAAGATTTATTTAACAATCACAAAAAGTTTCTCAGGGAAAGAGGTATTTGTCTTCCAACCAATCATAACGACATACTAAAACTATACTGGACTCCCAAAATGCATAAATCACCATACAAAGCTAGATTCATAGCTGGTTCTAAAAGCTGCACCACCAAGCTTCTTTTAACCCTATTGACGAGGGCCCTTCAGGAGGTAAAAGCATTTTGGGAAAGATATTGCGCCACTATTTCTAAGAACTCTGGCGTTGAATGTATGTGGATATTGAAAAACTCAAAATGTCTTACGGAAGAACTTGATGCTAAAGGTCACATACCGTACAGACATGTATCCACATGGGATTTCTCGACTCTCTATACTACAATCTCTCATCAGGACCTTATTGACCGTCTAAGTTCATTAATAGTATCTGTGTTCAAGAAAACTGATCGTAGATATATTAATGTCGGAAGCCATAAAGCATTCTTTAGCTCGACTACATACAAGAGATATCATTCATGGGATGTTTCTTTGTTTATAGAGTTGCTTGAATTTCTCATTAAAAATATCTATGTGAAATTTGGCAACACAATATATCAGCAGCATATAGGTATTCCATTGGGTACTAATTGTGCACCCCTGTTGGCTGACCTGTATCTGTTCTCTTATGAATATGACTATATGCAGGCGCTTTCAAAAACCGATCCATTCAAAGCCCGTTCCTTCTCATTCACCAAACGCTATATAGACGATCTTCTCGCTGTGGATAATCGCTATATAAATGACGCAGTGAAGGATATATATCCACCTTCACTGGATTTGAAGGAAACTACAGATAGCCCTACAGGCACATCATATTTAGATCTCTATCTCTATAAAAATGAAGCGGGCATTCTCTCTCGTCGACTTTATGACAAAAGAGATGATTACAATTTCGACATCGTAAACTATCCCTTTCTGGACAGTAATATCCCAGTGGGACCTGCATATGGCGTATACATATCTCGCTTAGTAGCATTTGCTAGATCCTGTGTTAAATGTGACGATTTTAATCAACGTCACAAAACATTGTTGCAGAAACTTATAAAACAGGGCTATTCCATCAAACGCCTCCACTCAAAGTTTCTCAAATTTGGCGATACATATCGCATGCTGATAGCAAAATACGAACGTAGCGTGCAAGATCTATGGCGCTACGTTTCGTAACTTGTGTCTAATTCCGCTTAACCCGGGGCTAGGGGCCGTATGAACCCATGTACTTCAAGATCCTCATGGTACTCATATGAACAGTCTCAATCAAAGCGTGACTGAGATACATCATTCTTTAGATGACGACTTTACAACGAATATTATGGATTAAGAATACTGATCAGCGATACGGATTTGATATTTTTGGAACATCATGATGTCTTGCCGGCATCATTGAAAACTGTTGACCGCTTCTCTCTTGCAGGAAACAAGCCTATGTTTATGTATACTATGATTGTCTTTTTGAATTTGGTGCTAATACTGTTATATGGAATATGGAATAGGTCTTTGGATTATGGACGCGGATATTCTCTAATGGACGACGGCTGAATTATGAATGACGGACTAGACGCTTGTAATCCCACCATTAAAAACGACTACATGCAGATTTTGAAGTTCACCAATATGGACAGCACTAGAAGAAGGTATGTGAACCGAGCATAATGTAAAAACAGAATTCAATGTAACACGAATTGCTACAGCTTGTAAATCCGTCTTCAAGTCGACAGGACTGTAAAACACACAGTTTAATAGGTATTAAAGAGCCGACTGTAGCCTTACCACACTCTCATAAAGCCTAGGAATGATCATGTGTATATTGGCGTAATTCAAATTCATCTTATCTGCTTCTTTGAAAAAAAACTCTATTGAGATAAAAAGCTGACGATTCATAATCTAGATCTAACAACTGAAGCTCATTTAAATTTGGCCAAACTCCTCTGCAATTGCACTGAAGGGGGATTGGTGATTGAGGAATTTTTGTCTATATAAAGAAATAACACACACGACCGTACAGATTAAGAAATAGTGTGTTATTATTTACCGTTTTATGGATCCCTTCCTCTCCTTCCTTTGATTTTTCTGCTCTTTTTTTCTGTTCATCTCTCTTTTCCTATTTATCCTTTGTTTCATAAATTACTTGGCCTCTCTGCTGCACATACTTGTCTTTCGACCTCTGGTTTACGGTAGTCTTGCCCCCCAAGGGTAGCTCATTACCAGAAGTTTTCTTAGTGAATTTAGATACCACGTTATTATCTGGTGTGAGGTTCATAGATGTATCTTTGTGGAGAATAGAACTATTATCTTCCCTTATACATCTATTTTCATCTTCCATGGGTAGCTCATTGCCAGCATCATGTCTAGTGAAGTCAGCAATCAGATCAACATCTCGGATGAAGTTCAGGTTACCACCAGAATGCGCAGGTGAACCATCACCCCGACTGTCGTCTACATCGAATATAGTATTTTTGTTGAGAATTTGATTATTCACAACGCTGTTGTTTTCTAATATAGTGTAAAGAAACATTCTTCTAATGTTGAGCAGTTTGTGATTCTACAATCTCGTGGAGGTATTTCGCTTTGGTTTTGCGATCTTTGCGTTTTCCTTCTAGTCAAGTTTAGCATTTCTTTTTGCCATCACGACCTACTTTTGACCAAATGCTTTCATTTTCGCTTTCAGACTGCTTAGCTGGCTTTTTAGTTGTTTCCACAAGGGAGCTCTCCACAACGAGAGCCTTCTCTCCTAAATTTGCCAGACTGCATGGGGTGTTCTCTGTAGCAGACAGGTCATTTCTGCTAATAGAGAAATTTATTTCCTCAAAATCTGTAGGCGCCTTTCTAGATTTCGTACAAGCCCATTTCAAATGCCCTGCCTGACCACACTTCAGGCATTTACCTTTAAAGGACAATCCCCATTCGATACCATCTTCTCCACGAATATAGTACGTTGTAACCTGACATTTACACCAGATAGGAAGCCTAAAGCCTTCATGCAAAACAGTAGAGAGGAGAGGAGTTTTGATGCCAGACATTCAAAGCCTCCTAACTCAAGTTTTCAACATTCTGTCAAACGTATATCAATGTCATCAACCTCACCATACCTGTCAAACTCCTGTTTAATGTCAAGATTTGAGATCTCAACGGGCCATTTTATTTTGACAATTACTTTACTTGGCTCTATTCCATCAAAACGACCATGCTGATTGTGGATATTGAAACCACTTAAGAGAATACCTTCCTTGATCTTATTACTTCTTACTCTCACAATCCAAATAGTCTTGGCACCTGCACTAGTCCACGAAGAACTGTCGGCCCCGATCTAACAGACGTTTGTAAAGCGTGATAGATATCAATCAGTATAGCAGCTTCAGAGTCCAGTAGTTTCAGGCTCAGTGACTTCTCAAATACTTTGCGTGCCATAATTTGGGGGGGATGACAAGAAACTTCCAAAATAACATAATATAAATGAATAATAATGACTAGTCAATCTGAGTCTCAGCATACAGGTAGTTAAGTTTCATAAATAGCCCCAAAGAGAAACTCACCCCAGTGCCCAGGCAACAATCGAACATTAGCCTATAGCTTGGAGGCTAAACGTCGAAAGACGTATTATGTAGGTCACCTCAATACAGAGTTATAACACAAGTACAAAATCTCTATAATATGGTACAAGTACACGAGATATCTATGACATGGTACTTTTACATGAGCAGACATGTCCGTATACACCACATCAAGGAATTCACCCAAGCAATACTCAATTGCATATATTTGCAAGAATAAACCAAGAAGTTCAGGGAACGGCACAGAGGGATATTTCCACGACTAAACCATCTGAAATATTTACAGAAAATAACACAAAACACAGAGAGATAGAATATAGCTCGTCAACCCATCCAGTAAAAACGACAGAGCGGATAAAGTGACATAGCCAAATCTACCTCGCTGAGCTGACTGGGGCAAAGAAATGTCTCAAACTGCGAAAATCAGATGAATTGATTCAAAGTATTACCATGTACAAATGCCAAAAACGTTCACTAAATATATTATACAAGTAATCTGGAATAAGTCCAACCTCAAAACTAGACAAATCACAGAGAACAAACGCGTTGCAAATACAAAGTGCAATATCTCAATAACCTGTAAATATTTTCTATCTAGTAAAAAGCACTAGCTAAACACTACTTTTAATTATATTTTTCTTAATTTTAAATAAATTTTTATTAAACTTTCAATTAAAACTCAAGAAACAAATTTAAATTCAAAATCTGACATAACATAATTTTTTTAACTCTTTTTTAGACTACATTCAGCAAAAATGTTCTTCGTGACAGTGGTTAAATTTCCCATGTAATCAGTGGGTCATCCCAGTATTCAAATACATGTTTAAATCTATAAATGAAAGCAATATACACAAATGTGTACACAACACAGCCAACAATATAACACAGTGGTGTTTATTCTATACACAACCATCATATAGAGAGTATATGTTAGTTCAGTTGGATGAAGCTAGTTGGATGTTGCATCTTGTTGGCAGTAAATAGACAGATATGAATATTAATTATAAATTCATTTTTACTGAGACATACGTTCCTTGCCATCTAGAACATCTCTAATCTGAGTATGAATGACAATGATAACCTTATTGTCTAGGAGATGCTGAAAATGAAATTAAAGAAAAGTACATGCTCTGATGCAACTGAGACTGAATATAGACATACAGTAATGTGAATCCATCAACAGATCTATCAATCTATCATTACATAAAAATGTGAATTTCTCCACAAATCTTCATGGTAGAACATCATCAACAATCCACAGGATGAACAATAAATTGGGGCCTCCACGATAGTCAAAGTTGAATGCTTGGGGCCTCTCTCTCACCTAGACCTGTGAAAAGTTTAAAGGGGATGGAGATTGAGTCAGGCTACCACAAAACTCACAAGATCAGGCCTCTGGTGAAAAAGTGACAACTCGAGCAAACAGGAGCTTCAATATACCAGCATTTTGGAATATAAACAATGCAATCCAGAAGATTCTGACTATGAGAAACGGCGATTAGATGGTGCATTACAGGACCACACATATGGGAGATCACTTTTGCCTGCCTTTCAATTTGAGTTTGCCTAAGATTGACAAAGCAGTCAGATTAATTAATTATTTTGTGTGTGGAATAGGTGATCCGATTATTATCAATTTCATGTGGTTCCAGACTGTAGTGGAGGGAATTTATACATAAAGGATTATGACATGTGCCTTTGTTGTCTTCAATTTATAATCCCTTGGACATCGAAAGCTATTATGGCCATAACTGCCAACTGTGTTGAGTGGTGCCACTATAATCTGAATTAACAATTTTGCCCGGACACTGATAAATCAGTCATTTTTCGCCTATATTTGTTTCAAAAGGGGTGAGTGAGTGAGCAGGATTTAACGTCGTTTTCAACATTTTTTCAGTCATATCACGACGATGTTTCAAAAGGTCTCCATTTTGTCACAAATATGGCATAAGGATACGAGAGAAATCAACCATTATCAGTATGTCTATTTCACTCACATTTAAAATTTCTAATAATTGAAAATTTAATAAAAATGAATTTAATTGAATTATTAATTTACTAAGATAAATTTGGAATATCCTCAATATTTGTACGTTGAATCAGCCTGGAGAAAATTGGGTGGATAAAGTCAAAACTTAAACAACAGTGACTACTTAGACGGCTCTGTTCAAATGTGAAAATTTGTCTTGATAGGCCTATGACCACCCATCTTTTTGTTACTTGCTATGTATTAGCATAAACAATCAGCAAATATCTAGAAGCCTTCGATGCATAAATCCACTTGTCATGACAATATTTATCTTGTGGGACATCAACGATAAAAGTCTTGAGAGAAGTTCCCCATGGAAATTTCAACTTGCCGCCATTGACAGCTGACCGGTGTTACCGAGTGCCATTCAACTTTTAAACAGGAAGCCTTCTCACTGGTCATGTGTCCTTCCACTGTGTTTCCCCAGAGTGGTCCAAATAAACACCAGGAAGTACAGTTTGAATTGGAGCGATATACAAGAGGTGAGAAAAATTGACGACGTCTGGTGACTAAAAAGCAACCATATGACTCTACAGGAAAGCACCCCTCGACACCTAACATTCAGACCCGAGAATACGGTGGATTCTCGGACGTAGCCAAGATATCTCAGCCGCGCTTTTATTGCAGATGTTCATGTGGAGACTATGAAATATCCACACGGCCACTAGCACCGGCTTAAGCGGAATTAGATACGCTAGCTCGATACGCTACGACAGATCAGTTCAAACAACTCATCTGATGTTAATGGATGAGCATCGTGGACGCCTGATGGATTAGACGCCTGAACATTGGGAGACCTGGTAAATGTAAGAACACCCAGAGAAACTAACATGTAATGCCCGACGTCGTACGGTTTAAATTTTCCACCAAAACAATAAACCTACATACATTTCTCGAGTGGGTACTAATTGTGCACCCCTGTTGGCTGACCTGTATCTGTTCTCTTATGAATATGACTATATGCAGGCGCTTTCAAAAACCGATCCATTCAAAGCCCGTTCCTTCTCATTCACCAAACGCTATATAGACGATCTTCTCGCTGTGGATAATCGCTATATAAATGACGCAGTGAAGGATATATATCCACCTTCACTGGATTTGAAGGAAATCACAGATAGCCCTACAGGCACATCTTATTTAGATCTCTACCTCTATGAAAATGAAGCGGGCATTCTCTCTCGTCGACTTTATGACAAAAGAGATGATTACAATTTCGACATCGTAAACTATCCCTTTCTGGATAGTAATATTCCAGTGGGACCTGCATATGGCGTATACATATCTCGCTTAGTAGCATTTGCTAGATCCTGTGTTAAATGATGATTTTAATCAACGTCACAAAACATTGTTGCAGAAACTTATAAAACAGGGCTATTCCACCAAGCGCCTCCACTCAAAGTTTCTCAAATTTGGCGATACACATCGCATGCTGATAGCAAAATACGAACGTAGCGTGCAAGATCTATGGCGCTACGTTTCGTAACATGTGTCTAATTCCGCTTAACCCGGGGCTAGGGGCCGTATGAGCCCATGTACTTGAAGATCCTCATGGTACTCATATGAACAGTCACAATCAAAGCGTGACTGAGGTACATCATTTTTAGATGACGACTCTATAACGAATATTATGGATTAAGAATACTGATCAGCGATACGGATTGATATTTTGGAACATCATGATGTCTTGCCGGCATCATTGAAAACTGTTGACCGCTTCTCTCTTGCAGGAAACAAGCCTATGTTTATGTATACTTTTGTCTTTTGAATTTGGTGCTAATACTGTTATGTGGAAATGGAATAGGTCTTTGGATTATGGACGCGGATATTCTCTAATGGACGACGGCTGGATTATGAATGACGGACTAGACGCTTGTAATGTACAGAAGGCGGACCTTGGGGACTAAAAGTCCTGCCATATACAGGTAATAAATTGGAGCCATATGCAAGAGGTGGGAAAAATTGACGACGTCTGGTGACTAAAAAGCAACCATATGACTCTACTGCAAAGCATCCCTCGACACCTAACATCGGCAATTTTAAATATAAGATTTCTCAGAAATGCTGGAAAATCACAGCTTATAAAATCCCCAAAGAACGGCTGTTCAATTTCGAAACAATGTAGGTTCGTGGGAATTGTGATAAGCTCGAATGTTTGATGCCATATAATGAAAACTGAAAGAAAAGAAGTTCGTTGCATGCAAGAGATAAGTGGTTATAGTTTCCAATGATGGCAGCAAGACATCATGATGTCTTCGTTCCTAAAATATTTATCACTGACAAAATTCCTTAATCCAATTGAATTTTCAAGTCGTTATCTAGTGCATAATGCGTCTCAGGCACGCTTTGTCTGTTCATTCGATACTACGGAGATATAAAAAACATGGCGTTCTAACAGCATGTATAATCACAAGTAATTGGCTTTTTGTGTTTAGTATTTGGCAGCGATTGAACATATCGTTCTTGGTGGATATGGACGGTGCGAGAGTATTTTCCTCAAAATAAACAACTGCAATGCCATAACAAAGTCTTAATATTGTTTTCCTTCTGTTTGTAATCATTCTTCAATAGAGAAAGAAACAAAAATGATTGCCAATACCGCGAATCTATTTCATCGGGATAAAGACAATTGAAGAAATCTTCAAACAACATCGTGAATTATCGGAAAGAGTGCTGCCCAACCTCGGTCCAGGAGGCAATAGTACCTGGTAAAATTTGCGTATCACTATCATTTGGTTAATTTTATGCACCTTATGCTTTTTACGCTGATAAATACATATACTCCAACTGCCACTCTAATGGCAGTTCCCGCAACTTCTCTCCTCCAGGATACCATCTTGTGGGTTTTTTTAAGTTTCATTAGATGCATCCATCGTGTGATATAAAGCGGACATTCTTTTGTGGGCGTCGGCTGTATATTGAATGTGGGATATTCAGCCTATATTTGTACCTGTCATTATGCTTTCTCGATATTGTCGTCGTTGATTTACGATCAGTCTTTTCTCAAACGTGGAGACAAGACAAAAATTCGAATTGAAGAAAAACGGTTGATGGAAACACTCCATAACTAACGTGTACAGTGGACACTTTGACAATATTGGACAAATATGTCATTAATCTGATCTAAATCTGATGTTGGGCTCAATATTTCATCTTAATAATGATTTGTCCCATATGACAGTAACTTCACTGATTTTCTGGGAGGCCTAAGCAAATTGAAACCGTTTGTTCATCATCTCTCCTACTACTCGAATAGTATTCACTTTATCTGATAACGGTAACGAGCATCTTCGTTTGGCGAGCTAAAGAATAGTAGGGCGAGGTAAACACAGCTGTGTTACCCGTTCTTGTAGTGAAATAAGACACGTTATCAGGGCTGTGAGCTTGACCACGATGGATGCTAACTACTACTAAGTTTGATAGAGTTATTCAGTACAGGTATTCTTTTGTATTAAAATCATGGAAATCCTGCAGTTCATCTCATTTGCCCATTCAAATAGAAACTAGGAGTACAATAAAACAGACCCCAAACAGTCTCGCTCGGCAACGTTGTAGAATCACACAAGGCTTCGGGAAGGAAAGGTTTCGTCGCTTGTGTTTGATTAAGCTCCAGTGTCATCTTGTTTTTGTTCACGGTCTCCTTGAAAATATCGATCAGGCCAAGGACAAATAGTTGCAGTGTATCCGAATAATTCTGGTCAGTATTTCGTTGTTTCCTCAATAATATATTATACAGCATCGTGTAACCAGTATTCGAATTGGACTCTGGTCACGACACACAGTAGCGATATATTAGCAAATTAAATCATCGTTACTACAATTGGTCACATTAGGGTACCTTGCAACCAGTCAACAGGTCATGGCGCCGCATTGACAGCGTCTGTTCTGGTTCGTGTGGAGAAGAACTCCAGGAATATCTAACCCATTGGTCAGTTCAAGAGCAGGACGCAGCTAAACATTCAGTATAACATGACCAGGAAATCTGTCTGGGTATAAATAGTTAAAGGATTAAAACAACAAATTCAGGAATAAAAGAAAATGCGAATGTGTATTCTAAAAGACTTTGCCAGCCACAGATATCAAATGAATTTTGATGTGGTACTGCGTATATGCACACAGCCTTCTCCCTTCCTGGGTCGCGCCTAACAACGTTGCCAAATATTAATTAATTCTGCCTCGGTTGTCTAAATTTTTTTCTGATTGGGTGAATTGTTTTTCGGCACTAAATACGATCTTGCGAAAATGGTGGGAAAACGCGGTTGCCTTGAGAAAGCCGGACAATGTTCCTCGATGTCTCATCGTCAACTTTGCAGCACAGACAAATATAGCTTATATTATATTATTGAAAACGCCCAATACCACGTTCTTGTTTGAGTTAATATACCGAGAGACTACGATATTTTCTTTCATGTGCTCAGGCGATAAATGGCTTTTCATCAAGCCCCCGACAATGTAAAGAGAAGCACCACGATAAATCTTCCCACAGGCATTGTCGTGGTAATAGTCATGGTTAGTTTTGACCCGACTACACAATCACTTTTGTCTCTGTAAGGTAATCCACTTCAAGAAAAAGGACGAAAACCAAATTACTACGAAAAGACAATTCAAAGGCGTCCAGATATTGAGCTGGTTTATATCCCATGACTTGTTTTTCGCCATGCATTAGAGCATATTAGCTATAAGAAAACACGTATCGACAACGAATGGTTAATATACATACTTGGGTACCGATATCCTGGATCTTCATACACCATCTTCTGACAGTTTATCTTTTGTCACGGTTGGTTCTTCCCTCAGGTAACAACACGGATAATTATTTATAATACTACCTCCAGATCCAACATCCAGTATGCAGCCGTCACCCATACGAAATTACGCGTCCGTAAAAGATCTACCTCATTCACACGGTATTAATAGCACAAAATTCAAGTAGGCATAAGATATGTATAAACATGATAAACACAAGCTGGTGGCATACAAACAAGAAGGGGTGAATCATGTTGAAATCGTCAAATCGTCGTCAGGCCCGAGTTCTTCAACCCGAATAAATTTCCAAGTGAGTTAAGTCTGTTACACAAGTTTTCCTTGTCTAGTTTACATGTATCCGTATGAACGTTCCACAAATTCTCTGGTTGCCCAGTTTCTTGGGTCGTGTGTACGACTATCCACTTTTATTTCCTGACAACACTGTCATATTCGTTTATACTCGAGTACAAAATGATATCGCTGTCTTTTGCAACCGGGAACTTCCTTTTGTTTCGCCTGTTATACTGAAAATCTGGGACGTTCTGAAAAAATAAATTATGGGGCATTGCCTGCTTCTTATACTTGTTGTAATCCACAACACCAACCAGTTCTTTGTTTAATGTATCTGAATCACGCTATGGTATGTCGTATTTGATTCACGTTATAGTATAATGTATCTGAGTCACGCTATATTATAATTCATTTGACTCACACTATGGTATATTGTATTTGAATCACACTATGGTATTTTGTATCTGAGTCACACATGGTATATTGTATCTAATTCACGCTATGGTATGTTTGTAGTAATTACAACTACATAGATATTAGCCAGTATAGTGGGCAGGCTTACCTGCAGGTTAAAACCCAGAGAGAAGTAGTCGGTTACGTCCTATCAGTCCAATGTCTGTATCTTCTCTGCTTTCTTTACCCGGACCGCCAGCTATTCCCATTGGCTATTGGGCAAACAGCGCCCTCTACCATGGGAGAGAGGGGAGACAACTCTATAATAAAACACTTGTCTCCCCCTATTTTCACTACACCCTTCTCCCTTTTCCTTTTTGGGGAAGGGCATGTCAGCGACTGACAGCGTCTAAAACTCTTGTAAAGTATTCCCAATGATAAAAACATCCTATAAAAATATGGAACTGTACCTAAAGCTTTCTCTACTTTAAACTGGGCTAAAAACCGGACATAACATAAGAACAATCTGCGTAAAATTCGTCCGACAGTAAACCCCAGATCAAATAAGCTGATCTCTAACCCCAACCCTCAGGTCGATTTATCAGCAGGCCTCTAATTTCCCCAAGGAGACCCAAAGGAGCTGGAGCGAACTGGCCCACTTTTGGTACCAATCCGGCTCGCTCTGGAATCTACCTTTCCCCCAACCTAGTAAGCATCCCCATCCCCACATAAATTAAGGGCTCACTCAATTTATAATCTGTCAGCCCCTCTTAAATTGAGAGACTGGCTACCCTATACAGCCTGTCAAGAAACAGATTAAGGAAATATTTGCCACTCTCCTAAATTGAGGGACTGGCTATATCAGACAGTCCGAGAATACGTTTGACAAAATGCACCTGACATTTTATAATCTGTCAGCCGCTCTTAAACTGAGAGACTGGCTACACTATACAGCCTGTCAAGAAACAGACCGACTAATGAAATAATTGCCAGACTCGCCTACATTGAGGGACTGGCTATCAGATATCCCATCAAGAATAGTCTGACTTAGGCAATAACTGCAAGACACTCAGTCTCTCAATAGCTGATTGACTGGCTAGCGAACATAGTCTGACTAAAACAGTAACTGCCTGTCTGTCCTCTATACATTGTGGGACTACTCATATAGCTCAAGGCTTCAGGAAACCAATATCCTCGGTATGCATCAACAGAGACACACACATGAACCAACGCATGTGAAACACCCGTGCACAAGGTGCCGCTAACACGTCAACTCAACAAGCTGCAGGACCAGAAGGAACATCGGAATCCATTGAGCTGAAGTGCAGTGCGTTGCTAATGTTACCGCATTGCCAATGATCAATTAGCCAGGTCTGAATAAACATATCCAAAATGATCCCCAAATTTGATCAAACATAGTGCCACACAGCGAGCATTTAACCAAACAAGGTCAAGGCTTGTCCGATGTCTGACTTTTATTTCAGACCCTGTTTCATTAAATTTAAACCGGGATGACAAACACCGGCACATATCTCTTCCATTGAGAAGACACAAGCAGAGTTGTGGCCACAAACTCCCTGGTCCTGTGTCTCCAACATGGATTGCCTCGTCATTCTCTTCCCTTGTTAAATCAGCCCTCACAATTCACACACTCTCCTCGGCAAAATCTCATGTAGCATCCAAGTAACTTTCATTTAACACCATTTAACAATTGCCGAATGATGTGGCCAGCCGTGAGGGTTGTTAAGCCATAGATAAAGTGTAACCCAACCCACCATTCCACAACCCCATCCACTCCACTTTCACTCAAGTCTTTCTCCTAACCCCCTAAAAAGTTGAACATATCTTCATCACACCACCACGCAACACACACTGCACATTTTTCCAACACACATCACATGTTCTCCCAACACACCAACTGTTCTAAACTAGGTACACACACCACACTCTACTGAACACTCAATCTACCAAAAATAATCATTCTAAAATATAGGCCCACACATCACAAATCAAACAACAAACCATTATCCAACACCCCACATCATTATTCAACATCCACACATATATATCACAGATTTTTTGTCAGACATTTTATCATTTTTTTATCTTTCCCCCCAAAAACCAAAAAACAACCTACACAACATCAAAGCAAAATGCCACATCACCTACATCAAAATAGAAAGACATCACCAAAATCAAAATCAACTCAAAACAGTGTGCTAGATGGCACCACATGCCAATGCCCACTGTCAATTTGCATTGCCCCCTAACATTACCAATGCTAACAGAAAACTAAACTAAGGCACTGTCCAAACCGGTCGTCATGCATTAGCATTTTACTGCAGGAACCCCCATGTTCCCAATGACCAGAGCCTTCTTCCTAATATCAAAGACACAGCCGTAAGCGGACAGAAAGTCCGAGCTCAGTAACAAATCCTGAACCACCGGGGCTACAATCATGTCTCCATAATAATTAAACCCTGCAACAGAAAGGGGAACCTGTCGAACCAACATTCCCATACTGGCCGTACCCTGAAATGCACCAGTTAGCTTACTGGGAGTGGATGACAGTCCTGTAAGCCTTAACTTTTCAAATAATTCCGGACTCATGACTGTAACCTGAGAAGCAGTATACACTATCGCACTCACTGGAACTGACCCGAACCTGAACGGAACTACCATTGCCCCCTCCCGAGCGCCAGACACAGTAACGCCTCTAACGGCAGCAGTCAACCCGGCATCACCCGACGAGGCAGGTCCTCCCGTGGTAACCAACCCATCAAGATTAATGCGAACGGGGCAACTTCGACTTATGTGCCCTAATTGGCGACAAAGATGGCATCGTACTTGGGGACATCGGAAGCTCTTATGCCCATTTTTCCCACACGAGTAACAGGTAATTCTGTTAATAGGGGCTTCACAGGCTACCGGTAGCTTGGGAGAAGTAACAAGTCTCAATGGAGATTCACCCCGACCCTCCCGTAAAATATCCCCTCCTACAGACTTGAGTTCCGTGGGAACTAGACGGACCCCTGCTACATTCAAAGCTTGATGATTATACAGTGAGGCGTTCACATATGTCAACGCCTCCTGAATAGTTTTGGGGTCTTTCTCCATAGCAAACAAAACTACAGCCTGTGGTACCAGAACTACAGCCTGTGGTTCATGACAACCTTGGAAAAATTGCTCCACGACTATCGATTCAATTAACTCACGTGGAGCCCCCGGATACCCTTGCACTGCTAAATGATCCCACCTATAAGCAAAATCAGCCAAAGTGTCATCGGCCCCTCGCTCCTCCACCTGCAACCGATGTCGGATTGCTTGAGGAGGCTCGAGATCGCCATACCGTTTGTTTAAGGCTTCAAAAAGCTCATCAAAAGAATTGCAAAATGCTTTCGGTAAGAAAGAGTAATACTCGATGGCCTTGCATGCACTCAGTCAAACGCTTTAGAGATTTTGCCTTGCTCCACTTCCGATCTTGAATTTCTAATTCAAACATTAATTTTAAACGGTGACCAACCTTTTGCATCGCCGGAAAAAAACTAATGTTTTCGGAAGTGGACGGCTGCTACTACGTGTAGAAGGTGGCTACGGCCACGTGATGTTAAAGAGCTACGGCTACGCCAGCGTGCTGGTGGAGGACCACGGAGAAGTCGACGCGATGTCAAACGCTTTATGTTGCCGGATAGGCTGCGAAACATTTGACCCTATTAAATTATCTCCCTTGTCCTGTTGACCATGAGCAATGCCAGAATGATCAATGGTTGGAGAGGAATGGCTAACTTTGTGCTCCTCCCCAACCTTACTATCTGAAGGGACGAAAGGGTCAGAGATGGGTACAGAAGGGTATTTCGCCCTTTGATGACGCCCGATCCCTCGCAAGCATTCACCACCCCTGTATGCGTATAAGGTGCATGCTGGGCACCCTCACCAGCATTGCATTCCCTACCCCCCCCCCCCGAACCCCGGCGTTTGCACAACATTGACCGTAGACAAACTTTCCTGCTCAACGTTACCCGTTGACAGCCTAACAGCACCGTCACCAGTCTACACTGAACTAGCACCAGCCCCCACCTCTCTAACCATTGGACTAGTCCCCTGTCCTTGCACCATGGTCATTATCATTTCAAGCTGTTCCCCACTTCTCCTGGTTAGATACCAGTTGACCGATTTTGGTAACACATTCTGTCTGATTAGTTACCAGCTGACTGATTTTGGTAACACATTCTCTCAAGGTCTGAGAGAGACTCTGAACAGCAGATTCCCTTTCCCCCCTCAAATTGTGTATGTGATTTTCCATCTCAGTTCGCAATTCACCTACATGTTTTTCAATTAATTCTGAAACATACTCGGGACAAATGGAACCATCTACCCCACTAATAAGAGAATTCTCCATCAACGAATTCTCCTGGACTTGTTTAATATGTGCCGTCGATACGTCTGCTGGTACCAGTTCTGTCATGGTGTGAATTGCGAGACTCCACAAAATGCAAACGAAAATATTCAATAAACCGCAATACTCACTTCCAAAATGGCTGCCATGAAATAAATTTACCTGCCTTACTTGATTTGCCAAAATACTATCAGCCAGACTCGCCTCCAATGGTACAAATCTAGCTACAATAAATTCCAACCAAGCTGCAGGAAAAATAAAATGCGCAGCTCAAAATTTACCGGTCAACTAACTTGACAGCAATGGCTGTGCACAATAAATTCTGTTTTCTGTATGGAAAATAAACAAGTAGTAGTGTCAACTACTCACACTCAGTGAGTTTCCACTCCAGAAACTCACTGAAATAAATGAAAGAATGAAACACTTATGAGCTGAATGCACACACGTTACCGCAGTCAACGCGTTCTAGTGCCTATTCAGCTATTCTTTTTTAACAGAATTTACTCACAGTAAACAAATCGCTACATGCAACCCCTCATGCAAAAGCTACGAAGTTAGTAGCCAAACTTAATGATAAATTTTGGCCAAGTCCAAAATAAACTAGATACCGGTATACTAGGAAATTTATTGAAACACAGATTTGAATGTTCTATGCCATGGCATTGAAAAATTTCAATCAAATGAGAGAAAACCCCACATTCACCATGAGCACCAGCTAATCCCTATCGCAATAGCTACAAAGCAATAGCCAGGTAAACTTGACAATGAAATTGGGCGAAGTCCAAAAATTACTAAATTGAACTCTAGCCTTTAGGCCATAGATTTTCAGTAAATGCCTCAATCAAATTTACAAAAACTGACCTGCACCAGAGAAGCCAATGCAGTTTGACCGATAGTGCAAAGTCAAACTATTGCTAAATTTTAAGTCGACCACACCATTGAAAAATGGCCAACAGAAATTGACAGTGCAAGATTCCTGTAGACTCTCACGAACAAGTCCGACTAGGCAACCGTGCAAAACTTCACCTGTGGCACAGCAAGAATGACAAATTCATGTCACCAAAATCAATGACGCAAATACCATTCTTGCAGCTGAACCAGAATTTGTCAACAGTATGACTGATGAATCCACATCACAAGGTCATACCGTAATATGCGAACGCGAAGCGTTCGCATTCTTAGATAGAGCGTGTGTCCAAATGAGATCTGTACCCTAACTACCTTAGCGATTGAAAAGTTTGTTACCGAATTGACTAACTTCCGGTTTCATGGTGGGTTCCATCTTGAATTCTGTGATTTGATGCATGACGGGAGGTACGATTTTCTCTGTAAATCTGGAAATCATACGCACACGTGATTTCTTTATGAATCAAAAAGTCCAGTAAACAAAAATAAACAATAACTCCAAATAAAACCTCCAAGTATTCATTGTGAAATCCCTATCAGCGATACAGTTTAGACTCGTACCTTCCCCTTGCTCAAACGGAAATCAGATCTCCATGAGAGTCAATGGCAAGGTACGAGTCTACGATAAAGTGCATACCTCGCCTGCATTTGTACGGGGCGAACATTTGATTGTTCGAAGCTGATGCTGCTTCTTTCGTGTTCTACATGCACTCTGCCCTGTCTAGGGTGTTCAGTACAATAAATATTGAATTGAATTGAATTTGTACGAGTCAAGAAAGTCTTGTCGTCTGCTAGAAAGAATATTCATAACACCAACGTCATACGCTTCGGACTGTCAACACACCAGCGGTCATGAAGTGCAACTTTTCCAATATTTCGGCTCAACAAAGGGTTGATTTCAGCAGAGGTTTGTTAAAATTTGCTGCACAAATAAGTGTTGACATTATTTTACTACTGTCGTTACTTTCATAACCTAGGAATATTTAACTATTGGTAGTTCAACTGCCTTATGCTGCAACGCTCATACTGCCTTTAGCTTATAAATATTCAATTTCACTCAAACTGAACATGCATTGCAACTCCAACCGAAAGTAAAACTTACAGCGAGGGGAATTAACTCTACATAAAACATTGGATTTACTCCCCTTACATAACATTTTTAATTTTATCTTTTTCAATTACTTTTTGTAATCCGGTTATTTTCTTCCTCATTCTCAGTTGTCATTGATATTTTTACAATAGATCACAACTATTTAAAGACACAACCAAACAATGTTTGGGATCATTCTTATGCCAGAAAAAGCGTAAAACAATCTGAACTGAAATTAATGGATGCATTTCAGTGCAACATTATTGATATCCCTGGTGATGGAAATTGTTTCTTTCATTGCCTTAGTTTAGCCATACATGGGAATATATCAAGGCACCGACATTACAGATACCGGTCAGAGTTAGATACAGGGTCTCACAGCGTCCTTAAAAAGGACACAACTATAAAATCAAATGACCATTTTTCCACAAAATCAAATGATGTTATTTTAGAAAACTCATAGATTAAAGTGAATATCAGGGGCAAAAGGCTCAGTAGTTTCTGTAAAACACTCAAAGAACACAAACTGGCAATGTTTTGGCATGTTCAACAGCGTGACTGAGATACATCTTTTTTTTTAGATGACGACTCTATAACGAATATTATGGATTAAGAATACTGATCAGCGATACGGATTTGATATTTTTGGAACATCATGATGTCTTGCCGGCATCATTGAAAACTGTTGACCGCTTCTCTCTTGCAGGAAACAAGCCTATGTTTATGTATACTATGATTGTCTTTTTGAATTTGGTGCTAATACTGTTATGTGGAAAATGGAATAGGTCTTTGGATTATGGACGCGGATATTCTCTAATGGACGACGGCTGGATTATGAATGACGGACTAGACGCTTGTAATTTTAACCTGTGTATGCCTGGATTCTGCTGGTGGACAAGTTGTCCCCGAGGCCGGGCCCCTGCACACCCAACAAACATAATGAGCACAACTATAAGAAAAAATATGAAGACAGACCCGAGGAACCTTAGTGCAGGTTTCTCGGCCGAGTCTCTAATAGTTCGAAATGCACTAAGACCTTTTTCAATCCAAATGACAGATATATTTCTGACAGCAAAGCAAGGCCACGACATCAAACCTTGTAATATTGCGCTTGATGATTGTTTAGCACCGAATTCTACATGTAATAATTTCAAAATTTTTAAGTGTGGACATCGTGGATGTCTCACGTGTCCACTCTTTAATACTTCAGCTTCATTTAGTTCCACGTTAACTGGTAACTCATATTCTGTTAACTCGTATGTTGATCTTAGTTGTTCTACTACAAACTGTATTTATTTAGTTTCCTGTAAGAAGTGTGGTCAACAGTATGTTGGCAAGACCACCCAAAGACTCCATCTTAGGGTGAACGGTCACAGAAAATCCGTTAGGAAAAAGCAATTGCTTATAGGTAGGCATTTTTCTGGACCCGACCACGGCTGGGATAACTTTAGTATTCAGATCATAGACGTCGTCTATCCATCTACTAAGGATTCCCCTTTTGGATTTGAGAGAAAAATCCGAGAGCGGGAATTATTCTCAATGCTAGAACTTGGATCAGTGTTTCCGTTTGGTTTAAATGATAATGTCAGTGGGTTCGGCAATGCTACAAACCGCCGTTCAAATATATCCAACATTACCCAACTATTTAAACCCCATCAACGGAGACAACGCAGCCATGGTTGGCGAAAGTTTAATAGTTCGATAATTCACGATCATATCACTTTAAATTACTTAGTGGGTTTAACTAACGCACCCAATAGTATACATAGCTTACGTACAGTTCTGTATGCGTTACCTCTGAGAGCTTTAGATCAAATAGCCAGAGATATACAACAATCTGCGTCTTCAGGAAATATAATACCATCAAAAATCATTAAAGTATGTCAAAATATAGCGTATTTTCGGTTGTATCGTCCAGTGAACATAATCGAAACCTCTCAAGATCGGCTTTTCTTGAAACTCAACTACTTAGATAAAGGACTGGACATCATTAATTTACCTCGAATCCTGAATGATCCAGAGGTACGCAACGCTGTGCCAAACTATTTTAAGTTCACAGAACCTCCTTGCATTTCATATAAGTACACTAAATCTATAGCCACCAAAATATTCAATTACTCCAATGCTGTCCAGGAGTTTGACTGGAACTTATACACGTCAGGAGGCTATAGTTGTGATTGTGAATCGTCGAACTTTATCTATACACCATGCAAACATGTTGTGACTGGTGACCTTGATGTGGTGAGTGATAAGGATCTGAAATTACTCCTGATGAAGGGACCTAAATATAGAGAGCCAGAAGAATAAATCTGAAGGCCGACCAGAAGATAGTCCTGTCTGCATTGGAACAGTACGTTATTGATTGGTCTAAGCGAGGAAAAGTTGAACCTACAGTACTCGCTGATTGGCTGGACCTCACCAAGAGCAAGGTCGTTGAAACAATCCGCCATATTGACAGAAGTACTCTTCCCCAAGCAAAACAAGTTCTGAGAAACCTCAATTCTCAAGAAGTTCTAGCAAATCTTCAGAGTAAATTCGTCATAGCCCAGCAGACAAAGCTCCGAATAATATAATATTCATATGGAAATATTACTATTACCAGGTGCTGGTTAAAGAATTGAGTGTAGACATATCTTCATCAAATACGTCTACTTACTCCCAAACTGCATTTACTCTGGAAGATTTATTTAACAATCACAAAAAGTTTGGTATTTGTCTTCCAACCAATCATAACGACATACCAAAAAATATACTGGACTCCCAAAATGCATAAATCACCATACAAAGCTAGATTCATAGCTGGTTCTAGAAGCTGCACCACCAAGCTTCTTTCAACCCTATTGACGAGGGCCCTTCAGGAGGTAAAAGCATTTTGGGAAAGGTATTGCGCCACTATTTCTAAGAACTCTGGTGCTGAATGTATGTGGATATTGAAAAACTCAAAATGTCTTACGGAAGAGCTTGATGCTAAAGGGCACATACCGTACAGACATGTATCCACATGGGATTTCTCGACTCTCTATACTACACTCCCTCATCAGGACCTTATTGACCGTCTAAGTTCATTAATAGTATCTGTGTTCAAGAAAACTGATCGTAGATATATTAATGTCGGAAGCCATAAAGCATTCTTTAGCTCGACTACATACAATAGATATCATTCATGGGATGTTTCTTTGTTTATAGAGTTGCTTGAATTTCTCATTAAAAATATCTATGTGAAATTTGGCAACACAATATATCAGCAGCATATAGGTATTCCAATGGGTACTAATTGTGCACCCCTGTTGGCTGACCTGTATCTGTTCTCTTATGAATATGACTATATGTAGGCGCTTTCAAAAACCGATCCATTCAAAGCCCGTTCCTTCTCATTCACCAAACGCTATATAGACGATCTTCTCGCTGTGGATAATCGCTATATAAATGACGCAGTGAAGGATATATATCCACCTTCACTGGATTTGAAGGAAACTACAGATAGCCCTACAGGCACATCTTATTTAGATCTCTATCTCTATAAAAATGAAGCGGGCATTCTCTCTCGTCGACTTTATGACAAAAGAGATGATTACAATTTCGACATCGTAAACTATCCCTTTCTGGACAGTAATATTCCAGTGGGACCTGCATATGGCGTATGCATATCTCGCTTAGTAGCATTTGCTAGATCCTGTGTTAAATGTGACGATTTTAATCAACGTCACAAAGCATTGTTGCAGAAACTTATAAAACAGGGCTATTCCACCAAGCGCCTCCACTCAAAGTTTCTCAAATTTGGCGATACATATCGCATGCTGATAGCAAAATACGAACGTAGCGTGCAAGATCTATGGCGCTACGTTTCGTAACTTGTGTCTAATTGCGCTTAACCCGGGGCTAGGGGCCGTATGAACCCATGTACTTCAAGATCCTCATGGTACTCATATGAACAGTCACAATCAAAGCGTGACTGAGATACATCTTTTTTTTTTAGATGACGACTCTATAACGAATATTATGGATTAAGAATACTGATCAGCGATACGGATTTGATATTTTTGGAACATCATGATGTCTTGCCGGCATCATTGAAAACTGTTGACCGCTTCTCTCTTGCAGGAAACAAGCCTATGTTTATGTATACTATGATTGTCTTTTTGAATTTGGTGCTAATACTGTTATGTGGAAAATGGAATAGGTCTTTGGATTATGGACGCGGATATTCTCTAATGGACGACGGCTGGATTATGAATGACGGACTAGACGCTTGTAATTAGCCATTTTGCAAAATTACGGTTTTTTCAAATAACGACAAAACTATTTTCAAAACAAGGACTTTGGCGAAAATTCTGCATCTAACCCTGCCGGTTTCACAGGGCCATTGGAACGCTTTGGAATGCGATTCTGTCCTGGATTTAGTCATGATTTAGATGTGTTTTAGGCACGACTTCATGTCAAGTTATCTAGTTGAGTGGATTCCGCTCAAGTTTGGGTCAATAAATCGCTCAAGTGGTGGACAAAATCACTCAAGTTAGAGTGAAGTAACATTCACTCAATTACTTGAGTCAAATTTCAATAAACTTGAGTGAAATATTTCACTCAAATACTTGAGTGGTATGAATTTCCACTCAAACTTGAGTGAATTTCACTCAAGATGTTTTAGAGAGTATAGACTTCCAATACGCATGTTTCGAGTTATGACGTTACGTCGTCTGAGTGAACTCCCTTTGCGCACTGACGTCATTTGGCGAAACCCCATAATATTTGGGGTAGCACAATGTTATTTCTCTCACAATAATACTCCTTTACCAAGGCCATCAAAGCGTAACTCGATGTTTCACAACTGAAATAGTCCTTGAATTAAGTAATCTTTACACCCCGCTATGTTGAAGGATAGGGGATTGGCCCTATCGTTTCGCCAGAGGACGTTGTCGCTGCGCAAAGGGACGTCACTCAGGCGATGTAACGTCATAACTTGAAAGATGCGTACAGTATTAATACCGGGCGTTGAGTAATAAAATACTTGAAGAAAGACTATGTGAACTCTGTGACAACAATCAATGCAGTTGGCGACGAGAACCATTACTTGTATGCTGGCCTTTCTGTGAAAACATGAGGAAGCAATACAGGCATCCCAGTCAATACAAACTAGTATTGATATGTACCTAAGTTTGTAAAAAAAAGCTATCTTTATGTGGAATATTGGCCTAGGACATTTAACGAGAGTAAAGCGTAACCAACATTTTGCCTATTTATAACTATTGATCTAATTATAGCCACAATGCAAATTGATATGTACCATCTGTATCAACGATATACCTTATACATGAAGTTTTTCTTATTCATTTTTTTCCCGAATGTAACTGAAGTAGTATTTAGCCAAAGTTCTAGTGAACATTGTTATCCAGTTTACTTCCTTCCTCCACTAATTATAGATTGTGCCGTTACACACATATACATGTACATAATTGTTTATATTAATTGCTGCCAAAAGTTACTTAACTCATTGCCTACGGCAAGTCGTTCAATTCAATTCAACTTTATTGTATCATAAAAACAATTTACATGTCCATTAAGGACTGGATACAATAACACTCAAACAACTTGTGAGATATGAACATGACCAGGCAAAAATCAAGGAGTAGTGATAACAGTAGCTTGTGACTGTGAAGAACTTGATATAGATCAATACGAAACCCAGTCCAACATGGCTAGGCCCTACATGTAACCTGTAAATATAGCACAATGTTGAGTGCCTTATCCTGTCTATAAGCACAGCATCACGGAACAATATTGAGATAATATATTTGAGAGAGAATATCACACAGGGACAATTAAATTTTTGCATTTTCTCAGTTGGAACGCATTGTATATGAAGCGTGCCACTATTGTAGCAACATCATTAGGGGGATCGAGCATGAGATTGACAAGCTCATCCAGCGTGAGCGGCTCACGCTTCTTAAACTTGGGCCGGAAAGCCGTTGTCAGCGGCTTCTTGATAGCCTTATCTAAACACACCTGTGATGGGTTGTTTCGGCCTCGTAGCGAAAAATTGACCACTTAACGGTCCCGTGATATATGAATCACTGGCTACATTCTTTTCAGCCTCGATTTAGAGTTTATTACATCGGGAATCGCCAAATAACCTCATGTCATACATGTGACAATTGTGTGGGGAACTCCAAAAATGGCGGCTGCGGCCGTCGTGTGTTGTGTTTTTGTTTTCTACCGACTAGACAACATACAAGTTCAAGAAAGGTTTCCATCATCAGATTTTATTTATACGAATCACCAAAGCATCAATGATTGTAAAAATATATAGATAGCTTCATGAAATGCAACAAATGAAAGGGGTTTTCCAAGCATGGCGTCACCATCCTGTGTGGGCGATGTAACTTCGTAAGTTGTGCGTAGTTTTTTTTTCTCCCGACTTGAAAAAAACAACAGCAAACAATTCAAGATTGGTTTCCATCATAAGTTTTTATTTATATGAATCCCCAAAGCTTAAGGATTGTAACTAGGCCCATCAGCATATATAGAAAGGTGGTTCAGAAGATAAATGATATTGCTTGATTGAGGGTTGGGCCAGATATCATCCATCACAAGTGAAGTTTTCTCTGCATAATCTAGATTTTATTGCACTGTACTTCCATTTGTAAATTAGTATTTGTAATTAATGGCTCACAGGAAAAATACTTTTTAACTGATTGTCATACCCGACTCACCCGAGTATCATTTTCAGAGACTATTGATTGACTGGTAGTAATAGTGGAGATATAGCTGCTTCCTGAGCAGCAGATTTCTTTCCCAGAGTTTCAATTCAAAATAGTATCTATTTGTTTGAAAAGCCCCCCCAAAAACACACGAAAAACTGGCCATAATACCAAAATGATCCGTATGTAGTGGTACTACTATTATACGTACACCCGGTACTGGCACTGAATGAAAGTATTAGAACACAAGTGCCAAGGCATCCATCCCAGAATATTTCAGTTCTCAGACATGTCAGATAGTATTATTTCTAAGTTTAAGTTCAATTGATTTATTAATTTCACTACATACATGCACATATATTCCTAACACCAGTCCATGTGATGACCTAGTTTTAGCTTGACCTCTTCATTCTTCAGAAACTAGACCCAGCATAGATACATGTACAGCCCCAAGAGCTATGGCAGGGCAACTCTTTACACATGTACATGTTGCCTCTTGAACTGCATTTCTCTGAGCTGAGGTCAATCTTTGGAAGAGTGACCATAGCAGGCTTCCATACTTTAGTGCGTATTAATCTGATATCTCAAAAGAAAACAATTAATAGAGTATTATTTAATACAGATTAGAGATTAAGTACATGGGTTATGGCTTACGTAAACTGTGATATACCCCACCGTCGACGCGATGAACTTGAGACTGATCAATTGGAAGACTTATGGATTGAGGTCAACATAAATAGAAATTGTCGACCGCTTCTGATTGGTTTTATTTACAGACCTCCGGATTCTACAACAGCGTGGAATGAATTTTTTCAATCATCACTTGACAAAATTATGACAAATGAGGATCAAGTTATCATTATGGGTGATTTTAACTATGATATAACTGGTAGAAACAACAAAAATTGGCTCCATTTTATGTCGAGCTACGGGTTGAGTCAGTTTGTTAAATCACCGACTCGTATTACTGAAGATACCGAGACTATCATCGATCATATATTCGCCTCGCATCCAGATAAAGTTCACACTTCCAAAGTGTTGGACTATAACATTAGTGATCATAAACTCGTATTTGCAAATTATAAACATATACCGCGAAATGGTAGTGTCACACATGAGTCGGTCAAAATAAGGTGCACAAAACAATTCGATGAATTGAAATTCAAACAGGACCTTGGTACTGTGCCGTGGTCAGTGTTGGTCTGCTTTGATGACCCTGACGACATGTTGGCTGGATGGATCGATCTTTTCGAACAGGTATTAAACGATCACGCTCCCATCAGAGAAAAGCGAGTGAAACACCTCAAGCGACCGGACTGGTGGTCGGAGGAAATCGATAACACCATAAGACTGCGCGATCAGTGTGATCAAAGTCAGAACAATTCTACGTACAAAGGACTAAGAAATCGAGCCCGCTTCCTTCAACGTAAAGCAAAAAGGGACTACTATGTTAATTTAATTGACCAAAATAGTAAAACAAATAAATTTTGGACATCTCAAAGAAACCTTGCCATCTAAAAATTTACCCACAGCTGTGTACTTAGAAGAGGATGGTGAGATGTTTACTGAACCGGAGGATGTAGCTGAGAAATTTAACACCTTCTTTACGGAAGTAGCTGCAAATTTAGTTAATGAAGACTCTGTACCTGATTGCCACTATCACGATAAATTAAAGAAGCATGTTCAGTACCGCGTTCCAGATAGTGTTCAGTTTTCAATTCCCCCCATAGACGTAAATTATGTTAAAAAATCACTACTAAATATTGATGATACTAACGCTTCTGGAATTGATGGATTGAATCCAAAATTCTTGAAAATCGCTGCCGACGAAATAGCTTCTCCACTTACCAAAATAATAAACGTTTGTTTGACTAGAGGTGTATTTCCGTCAATATGGAAGATAGCGAAAGTAGTTCCTATCTTCAAATCTGGTTCCAAATCCAAGGTTGAAAATTATAGACCGATATCCGTATTGCCGATTGTGTCCAAGATTTTAGAGAGACACATCCACAAACATTTTTATTCTTATTTGTCAAAATTCGACTTGTTGTTCGCTGGTCAGTCGGGCTTTCGGCCTGGTCATTCGTGCCAGAGTGCTCTGTTGAAACTTTTGGATCATTGGCGCTCTATGGTTGACAAGGGCAAATTGGTCGGTGCAGTCTTTATAGACTTGCGCAAGGCTTTTGACCTTGTCAGTCATAGAGTACTTCTTCAGAAACTTGGTTACTATGGTTGTTCAACACAGACACTAAACTTTTTTGAGTCATATTTGTTAAATCGTAAACAAACTGTAAATGTTTGTGGAAAAATCAGCAATGTAAGATCTGTCACGTGTGGGGTACCTCAAGGGTCCATATTAGGACCGTTGTTCTTTCTTATTTTCATTAATGATTTGCCTTTATATTTACAAAATAACATCGACATGTATGCAGACGATTCTACGCTCTACAGTACCGGAAATAGCGTCGAGGAACTTGAAAAAATCTTATCTGCTGATATGATAAATCTGTCGGTTTGGTGTAGAGAAAACCGCATGTTAGTAAATGCTGCAAAACCAAGGTCATGGTTATAACGTCCCATCAAAAAAGAGCTCACTTGACCAAACCAAATATGGACTTGATCCTAAATAATCAAATTTTAACAAAAACTGAAAACGAAAAGCTTTTAGGTGTTTTTCTGAACTGTCATTTATCATGGGGAACTCACATTGAGTATATTTGTGGCAAACTCTCCCAAAAACTGGCCTTGTTCAGGCGTATACGCCAGTTATTGCCACTGTGTGCCCGTAAAGCATTTTATACAAATTATATTCTACCCACAATGGACTATTGTTCTATTGTTTGGGGAAATTGTGACCAATACAGCCACGAAAAGCTTTTTAAATTACAAAAACAAGCAGTGCGTCTGGTTCACGGTGCTGATCGATATGATCACACTCAGCCTATTTTTACCTTACTGGGATGGCTTCCACTTAAGGATCGACTTTTATACCACAAAGGTATCCAAATGTACAAGATTTTTAACAGTTTATGTCCGAGTTACTTAAGTGACCTTTTTACAAAAAACACATATTCTTCTTTAAGAACATTACGTTCCTCAACAAATCACCAGTTCTATCTTCCAAAAATTAGAACCGAGTTGTTCCGAAAAAGTTTGTCGTATTCCGGAGCTAAACTGTGGAACGACCTTCCGTTATCACTGAAAACTGCTCCTTCACTGAAGAGTTTTAAAAGGAATTATTATCAATATCTTATATCAAATATCTAATATATACAGTTACTAGTCATTAATATCAACGATGTCTTCTTGTCTGATATATTTTTATATTATTTTTGTTGTATACCATGTTTGTGTATTTCTTTGTATATATGTATATTTTTCTGTCGACCCTGTGGAAGATCGGCCTTATTGGCTGAACGGGCCATCGACTTTAAATAAAGTTCATTATTATTATTATTATTATTATTATTATTATTATTTACATGTTAAGTGACTATATATAGGCCTACAAAGCCTGTCAATCACTGAAGGATAACTATTTTGGTCTGAGAAAGAATAAACAATTTGGAACTATTTTTATAGGTGTACTTCGGACAACCCTAAAACCAGAAATTTTCTATATCCCATAATAAAAGTGAGACAACTCACCTTTCTAAAAATATATAGTTTACCCTACCTACGGTACTCATGGAAAAATGTTAGGGCCATCATACCATATGTGGAAATTAATATTTTTGCATAATTTATTCCGGCAAGTTGTGAATATTTATTCCGTAGGTAAAGAGTTCATAGATGAACTGTCAGCGGCAACGTTAATATATCAATTTATTATCATATACAACAAAGTATCTAAACTACAAACTTGGTTATGCTGATTGTAAGTTTACTTGACACTCCATGTTAAGTTGTTTTACTGTGACAATTGTATATTTGTTTAAAAGCTGTTTCGAACAGTTATCCATGTATTTTCCCCCATATATCACAGAGAGTGGTTTGGGTGTAAAGGGATGAATTGAATTGAAATTGTATTGTGCAATAAATTAAATTATTATTATTCCCATCCAAATCTCTGTTTTTTTTCCACTGCATTCACAGAGTATAAATTATAATATTGAGAATTTCATTTTAATTTTCTAACTTGATATGTAATAGGTAAAGCCAGAAGAGAAGGCAGATTTTCTATCTGCGTTCGCTTCTAGGCTTTGCCTATTTCATATTATTTGACCCTGTACCGCAAACTTAATCACCTGGCCGAAAGCAAATGACTAATCTGACCGCGTTCAGTCACTAAAACATCATCCCGTGCACAAGATCTTCTCCAAACACCCCGACATCACCAACCCACCCACTGAACACATGAAAAATATAATTATAATGGGACAGGACTATGAACAAAACACAAAAATACACATATGGACACACAAACAGTACCGGTACACATAATACAACACAAACATATAAACCATTAAAATCGCACCTGTCAAAACCTTTATCGTAACTTCTACCCCAAATTTTCCCTACCAAATACTATCTCTGAAAAATAAATACATAAAAATTCCCCAAATCATACAAAACTCTAGCTAAATCTAAGGTGCAATATTGAAGGCAACCTGAAGGCAAGTCTGCCCGCTACACTGGCCGTCTAACCAACAAAAACAATTACAATCTTATTCCTTTTTATTCCCGAATGTTCCCTTCAAGTCACTGTCGTTGTTGTTGTTGTTGCAAATGAACACCAACAACGTGTCAGCAAACTCAAAAAAATTCTTCAAAGGAGCGCGAACTCTAACAAAATTTTAAACTGGGTTTATCCAAAATAACTCCGCTTCACTCACGATAAATAGAGACGGACAAATGGGACAAAAACAAAAACGACCTCATGAAAGAGGCCTACAAAGGGTCCAATTTTCGTCACAAAGCTGGAAGCTCAAATTTTCACAAAACCCCTTTTATAAAGTAACACACTTCCAGCTTATATCGACCCAATCGTAAATAAAAGCCAACAAGTTTGTCAGGACTCGGAAATGAAGATTTTCACACACAAATTTTCAAAAAATTCAAAACGGCCGCCGATCTTGATACTGCACTCAGATCGCCATCCAGCGTGAATTTGTCGAAAAATAATCACAATTCCACGCTAGATACTTTCACTTCTGATCACCAATTGTAGTAATTACAGTTACATAGATATTAGCCAGAATAGTGGGCAGCCTTACCTGCCTGTTAAAACCCCGAGAGAAGTAGTCGCCCTCTACCATGGGAGAGAGGGGAGACAATTCTATAATAAAGCACTTGTCTCCCCTGCATCACTGTGACACTAATGTTCATTAATAGCCTATTACTCACAAGACTGTGAGAAAACCTATTCTCACTACATGTTGTACCCTATTCACGCTATGGTATATTTCATCTGAGTCACGCTATGGTATACTGTATCCGAGTCACGCAATCATATATTGCGTCTTATTCATGCTATGGTATATTGTATCTGAGTCAAGCTATCGTATTTCGTATCTGAGTCACGCTCGGAAATGAAGATTTTCACACCCAAATTTTCAAAAAATTCAAAATGGCCGCCGATCTTGACACTGCACTTAGATCGCCATCCAGCGTGAATTTGTCGAAAAATAATCACAATTCCACGCTAGATACTTTCACTTCTGATCACCAATTGTAGTAATTACAGCTACATAGATATTAGCCAGTATAGTGGGCAGCCTTACCTGCCTGTTAAAACCCCGAGAGAAGTAGTCGCCCTGTACCATGGGAGAGAGGGGAGACAATTCTATAATAAAGCACTTGTCTCCCCTGCATCACTGTGACACTAATGTTCATTAATAGCCTATTACTCACAAGACTGTGAGAAAACCTATTCTCACTACATGTTGTACCCTATTCACGCTATGGTATATTTCATCTGAGTCACGCTATGGTATACTGTATCCGAGTCACGCAATCATATATTGCGTCTTATTCATGCTATGGTATATTGTATCTGAATCACGCTATCGTATATCGTATCTGAGTCACGCTATGGTATATCTTATCTAAGTCACGCTATGGTGTATTGCGTCTGAATTACGTTATGGTATCTTGCACCTCAGTCAGCTATTGTATATTGTATCTGAGTCACGCTATGGTATATTGTATCTCAGTCACGCTATAATATGTTGTATCTCATACATGGAATGGTATATTTTATCAGTCCCGCTCGTGTATACTGTATCTGAGTCACGTTATGGTATATTGTTTCCCAGTCAAGCTACAATTTGCTTTAATAACAGTTCTGCGCATGCGTCAGAAACCGTTGGCAATATTTTAGATGAAAATAACATTTTCTATGAAATTCTTCACTGCCATAATCTTTTGAGCAAAGTATAATCTTTTGAGCAAAGTAACATGGGAAATTCGAGACGGTGGCCTCATCAGAAATTTCGTAAATTTAGCACTTTTTAGCTTCATCCCAATTAATTTTGGGCATTTATCTTCAATAAATGTATTAGAAATTGATTTATCCATACTACCAATGAAGGAGCTGCCATAGTCACAATGCCTTCAAACAGTGGTACTTGAAAACACAGGTCCACTGAAATAAGGGCTTGGAGTCCCTTTCAAATTGTATTTCCCTGATCATAGCATATTGAATACTCAATCTTCTGCTTTTGCCATTCTGCTTCTGAAGTGTTGTGCGTTGTGTTCATGGTAGTTGAACATATCTAATGAAATACTCCCCCTCCCCCCCCCCCCGCGCCGGCCTTTCGTAAAAATCGGAAAATCCAGCACTCGATAGCCAGCCGTCGTTCACAAAATATATGCTAGTTAACATGGAAACTTGACATCGGTCAGTGACAGGAACTTGGCTATCACAAGGGTAGCGTCCTTTAGTGCAGTTTAATGAAGATTTGCCATGTGCAACTGGAGATAGATATATGGACAAGGCTGCATCTTAGCCGAGAGGTTTGTACCTCATTTTTACACTTTATCCCTTCGCCAGAGAAAAACAAAAATAAATTACCCCCAGGTTTGTAGAACCATAACTGTTGGAGTTAAATCAAACAAGGAAAGGCAGAGAGAATTAAGCTTTAACGTCGCGTTCAGCAAATGGCCAATATGTCTTCTACGCACGAAAACGGGTCGATTATTAACGCGGAAGTTATGTTGTGAATGACAGAGAGAGAGAGAGAGAGAGAGATAGAGAGAGAATTAAGGTTTAACGTCGGACGAATATTGAATGTCTGATCTGACGCCTATAATTCTATGCTCATCTTCCATGGAATCACATAACGGTTTATGATATATAGAATTTGGCACCTACCTCTATCTCATAGGCCGTGGACAATCCCATATTATTGATATTCTAACCCTCATCTCACCAGTCTATTACTGTACTATGTTACACACTGGCAACTGGAATGTTGAGCACAAATTAGGCCTATACACAGAAAAGAGACATTATTGTATCGTTGATGTATGATGTGGAAGTGAGAAATACACTATGATTTTGTTATAAGTACAACATATTTGGTATGAATAGCATGGCTATGGAAATTAGCTAAGTAATTATTGCCTATCCTGAAATATTGCGCTCACGTGACGTCAAAATAATGACATAATTCAGACAAATCAGCAAAAATGGAATAATTGCTCTCCGTATAGCTCGTCATCTTCGCTGAACCCTTTGGACTGACCAACAGAATGGATTGACTGCAGCTTAAACCTTTTTACTAAATATAACTAATAACTGAAATTAGTGACAGCGTGTATTGCTCAGGTAATTATGATTTCGTACATAATTAGCATATGGTAACTAACATATACGGTTTGCATGGCCCTCTTATTCTTACTTTTGCCGATGTAGTTCTAAAGAGTCGTGTCACTGATGGGCGCTTCGAACTCGAAATTTTTTACCTTTTGTGTAATGTTAATATATATTATTTTATTCTATGCCTGTCTTGATTTTGGGGATATAAGTAAATATGGTATTTCGATGAAGGACGATTTTTTTATGGATGAAAGCTACCTTCTGAATATCAGATTTGACGTTGGAGGCATGGTGAAACAAAAATGGATAATTTTGCGTGGTTACACTTAATCTAGTTCCGGAACTGTTCACTAATATACTGCCCATGTGGATCCCAAGGAGCCTGTTGATTTGGATGTAAAAGTTTATTACCTATTGAATGAAGCCTTGCCCATCTTGAATTGCATGCACATCGCAAACGAAAATGCTGTATAAACGCTACCTTTTTGGATACGAAGAAATCCACTGAGATTGAAGATACATTAAATCCACTGAACATATAATTCACTATATCGGTACCCGATCCCAACTGCAAAATATATTGAGTTACATTTGTCAAAATGCGCCAGTGCCTGTATATTAAAGTTTAAACTCGAAGAAGTCTATTCGATGGAGGTGGAAAGAGGAATACGTTTGTCTGAAACGTTGCAGTAGATCAGGTCGCATTGTCATCATAATTAGTGGGGATGCAAAGTGCACAAACACACCACTTCATCAGCAGAACGACCTAATTTAGTGTTCCATATTGATATGCTATGATAAAAGTTGAAATATTCAGGAAAAGTTGAAATATACATGCTATTTTCAATGTATATACCACTGTTTTACGGCATTGTGACTGTGACCGCTCCGCCATTGGTTGTGTGGCTGTCATGGGAGAAGCTGAACTGTTGTCGCTCTCGCTGTCGTAAAAAGTGGCAAAAACGACATGTCGAAGCACTTCCTGGTTGTGGCAATCCGGCAAACGTAAGGAAAATAATGAAAGAGAAGACATTGCTATACTAATAAAAGGCTTTCCCTCATAATGCCAACTCTAATATATAGGAAGGGTACTCTCTGACCATGCTGACTCAATGTGTACTTCTTAAGACGACAAATGAAGGGGTTGTCTTGATTTTATAGTCTAGTGCGGAGTCTCCGGTCCATGCGCCCCGACCAGTACAGCATAATAAGCATTTAATATCGTGGCGATGGTTCTCAAGAAAATCTGAAATAGCTCATTCCCTCAGTCAAAACTGTGATCGACAACTATAAATTGGCAGTGATGAATGAGGACAAAGGTACCCATACATTGAGCTAGACTTTCCTCACATACGGACTGGTTTAAACAGACCCTCAAAATTACCTCAAAATATGAATTGTTGACCCGGGTGAAACTATAGTTGAAGCAGTTAGCATTTAGTATTCCTTTCGCTCTTGGTTGTTTTTACATGTTTTGTTGGCGTAAAACCATACTTTTCTGCATTAGATGCGTGCAGCCTCCGTCTTCCAAGAACTTCATCAAAGAGAATTGCTAAAATTAGTATTATTACCACAGAATTTGGTACCTCGTAATCTAGTTATACCACGATGTTCAAGTCTAAGATCTGACTAGTGTTTAAAGTGATGCGGCACTGACAATACTTTATGATCTGAACGTGAAATACATATTATTTTTCACGAATACTTCGAGTCATTTAATAATCAAATGTAAGATATTATCGGGTTACAACTATTGAGAAACTCTTCAAACAAGAGCGATAATTAGCACAAGTAGTGCTTCCCAGCGTCGGATATGGCAACTAGAGAAATATGCAAGCGTTAATGCGCTTTAAGCAGATAAATGCAACGATATATTTTAAAGGCAACTCTAACCACATTTCCAGTTTCCGGAACTATATGGCGTAGCGGTGTACACCGAAACTCAATAATAGTGATAGATTTCAGACCGCCTCACGATTCCCTCGCTTTTCAGAAACGAACATATTGTTACACGATGGGAGATACACAGAGGCAGTCGGATATTGTACGTGTAGAGGATATTTTAAAGATTTTACACGAAGAAAAACATGATAGCTTGCTGTTTCATTGGAGACTGTTGACCGCTTCTGTCTTCCAGCGTTTTTAAATCTTCATTGTATAAATTTTTGGAATTGGAGCTAACTCTAGCATGAGAACCCCGGAGATTATTTTGTGGACGACGGTGGAATACTGAATGTCGGATCAGAGGCATTTACGTCTGTATATTCTGTAATAATCGACTACCAACCGTCCGTATATTTGGAATGATCGACTACCAACCGTCCGTATATTCTGTAATGATCGACTACCAACCGTCTGTATATTTTGTAACGATCGACTATCAACCGTCCGTATATTCTGTAATGATCGACTACCAACCGTCCGTATATTCTGTAATGATCGACTACGAACCGTCCGTATATTCTGTAATAATCGACTACCAACCGTCTGTATATTCTGTAATGATCGACTACCAACCGTCTGTATATTCGCTAATGATAGACTACCAACCGTCTGTATATTCTGTAATGATCGACTACCAACCCTCTGTATATTCTGTAATGATCGACTACCAACCGTCCGTATATTCTGTAATGATAGACTATCAACCGTCCGTATATTCTGTAATGATCGACTACCAACCGTCTGTATATTCCGTAATGATCGACTACCAACCGTCCGTATATTCCGTAATGATCGACTACCAACCGTCCGTATATTCTGTAATGATCGACCACCAAACGTCTGTATATTCTGTAATGATCGACTACCAACCGTCTGTATAATCTGTAATGATTGACGACCAACCTTCCGTATATTCTGTAATGATCGACTACCAGCCGTTCGTATATTCTGTAATGATCGACGACCAACCTTCGGTATATTCTGTAATGATAGACGACCAACCGTCCGTATATTCTGCAATGATCGACTACCAACCGTCCGTGTATTCTGTAATGATCGGCTACCAACCGTCTGTATATTCTGTAATGATCGACTAACAACCGCCTGTATATTCTGTAATGATCCACTACCAACCGCCTGTATATTCTGTAATGATGGACTACCAACCGCCTGTGTATTCTGTAATGATCGACTACTATCTGTCTGTATATTCTGTAATGATCGACTACCAACCGTCAGTATATTCTGTAATGATCGACTACCAATCGTCTGTATATTCTGTAAAGATCGACTACCAACCGCCTGTATATTCTGTAATGATCGACTACCAACCGTCTTTATATTCTGTAATGATCGACAACCAACCGTCTGTATATCCTGTAATGATCGTCTATCAACCGTCTGTATATTCTGTAATGATAGACTACCAACCGTACGTATATTCTGTAATGATCGACTACCACTCGTCCCTATATTCTGTTTTGATGGACTACCAACCGTCCGTATATTCTGTATTGATCGACTACCAACCGTCCGTATATTCTGTAATGATCGACTACCGACCGTCCGTATATTCTGTAATGATCGACTACCAACCGTCTGTATATTCTGTAATGATCGACTACCAACCGTCTGTATATTCGCTAATGATAGACTACCAACCGTCTGTATATTCTGTAATGATCGACTACCAACCGTCTGTATATTCTGTAATGATCGACTACCAACCGTCCGTATATTCTGTAATGATCGACTACCAACCGTCCGTATATTCTGTAATGATCGACCGCCAACCCTCCGTATATTCTGTAATGATCGACTACCAACCGTCTGTATATTCTGTAATGATCGTCTACCAACCGTCTGTATATTCTGTAATGATCGACTACCACTCGTCCCTATATTCTGTTTTGATGGACTACCAACCGTCCGTATATTCTGTAATGATCGACTACCAACCGTCCGTATATTCGGCAATGATCGACTACCAACCGTCTGTATATTCTGTAATGATCGACTAACAACCGCCTGTATATTCTGTAATGATCCACTACCAACCGCCTGTATATTCTGTAATGATCGACTACCAACCGCCTGTGTATTCTGTAATGATCGCCATGTGTATTCTGTAATGATCGACCAACCTGTAATGATCCGTCTGTATATTCTGTAATGATCGCCAACCAACCGTCTGTATATTCTGTAATGATCGACAACCAACCGTCTGTATATTCTGTAATGATCGTCTACCAACCGTCTGTATATTCTGTAATGATAGACTACCAACCGTACGTATATTCTGTAATGACCGACTACCACTCGTCCCTATATTCTGTTTTGATGGACTACCAACCGTCCGTATATTCTGTATTGATCGACTACCAACCGTCCGTATATTCTGTAATGATCGACTACCGACCGTCCGTATATTCTGTAATGATCGACTACCAACCGTCTGTATATTCTGTAATGATCGACTACCAACCGTCTGTATATTCGCTAATGATAGACTACCAACCGTCTGTATATTCTGTAATGATCGACTACCAACCGCCTGTATATTCTGTAATGATCGACTACCAACCGTCCGTATATTCTGTAATGATCGACTACCAACCGTCCGTATATTCTGTAATGATCGACCGCCAACCCTCCGTATATTCTGTAATGATCGACTACCAACCGTCTGTATATTCTGTAATGATCGTCTACCAACCGTCTGTATATTCTGTAATGATCGACTACCACTCGTCCCTATATTCTGTTTTGATGGACTACCAACCGTCCGTATATTCTGTAATGATCGACTACCAACCGTCCGTATATTCGGTAATGATCGACTACCAACCGTCTGTATATTCTGTAATGATCGACTAACAACCGCCTGTATATTCTGTAATGATTCACTACCAATCGCCTGTATATTCTGTAATGATCGACTACCAACCGCCTGTGTATTCTGTAATGATCGACAACCATCCGTCCTTATATTCTGTAATGATCGACAACCAACCGTCTGTATATTCTGTAATGATCGTCTACCAACCGTCTGTATATTCTGTAATGATAGGCTACCAACCGTACGTATATTCTGTAATGATCGACTACCACTCGTCCCTATATTCTGTTTTGATGGACTACCAACCGTCCGTATATTCTGTAATGATCGACTACCAACCGTTCGTAAATTCTGTAATGATCGACTACCGACCGTCCGTATATTCTGTAATGATCGACTACCAACCGTCCGTATATTCTGTAATGATCGACTACCGACCGTCCGTATATTCTGTAATGATCGACTACCAACCCTCAGTATATTCTGTAATGATCGACTACCAACGGTCCGTATATTCTGTAATGATCGACCGCCAACCCTCCGTATATTCTGTAATGATCGACTACAAAACCGTCTGTATATTCTGTAATGATCGTCTACCAACCGAGTGTATATTCTGTAATGATCGACTAACATTCGTCCCTATATTCTGTTTTGAAGGACTACCAACCGTCCGTATATTCCGTAATGATCGACTACCAACCGTACGTATATTCTGTAATGATCCACTACCGACCGTCCGTATATTCTGTAATGATCGACTACCAACCCTCCGTATATTCTGTAATGATCGACTAGCAACCGTCCGTACATTCTGTAAGGATCGAGCGCCAACCCTCCGTATATTCTGTAATGATCGACTACCAACCGTCTGTATATTCTGTAATGATCGACTACCAACCGTTTGTATATTCTGTCATGATCGACTAACAACCGTCTGTGTAATCTGTAACGATCGACCACCAATCGTCTGTGTATTCTGTAGTGATCGGCTACCAACCGTCTGTATATTCTGGAATGATCGACTACCAACCGTCCTTATAGCCTGTAATGATCGAATACCATCCGTCTGTATATTCTGTAATGATCGACTACCATGCGTCTGTATATTCTGTAATGATAGACTCCCTACCGTCTGTATATTCTGTAATGATCGACTACCAATCGTCTGTATATTCTGTAATAATCGACTACCAACCGTCCGTATATTCTGTAATGATCGACTAACAACCGTCCGTATATTCTGTAATGATCGACCGCCAACCCTCCGTATATTCTGTAATGATCGACTATCAACCGTCCGTATATTCTGTAATGATCGACTACCGACCGTCCGTATATTCTGTAATGATCGACTACCAACCCTCAGTATATTCTGTAATGATCGACTAGCAACGGTCCGTATATTCTGTAATGATCGACCGCCAACCCTCCGTATATTCTGTAATGATCGACTACCAACCGTCTGTATATTCTGTAATGATCGTCTACCAACCGTGTGTATATTCTGTAATGATCGACTAACATTCGTCCCTATATTCTGTTTTGAAGGACTACCAACCGTCCGTATATTCCGTAATGATCGACTACCAACCGTACGTATATTCTGTAATGATCCACTACCGACCGTCCGTATATTCTGTAATGATCGACCGCCAACCCTCCTTATATTCTGTAATGATCGACTACCAACCGTCTGTATATTCTGTAACGATCGTCTACCAACCGTCTGTATATTCTGTAATGATCGACTAGCACTCGTCCCTATATTCTGTTTTGATGGACTACCAACCGTCCGTATATTCTGTACTGATCGACTACCAACCGTCTGTATATTCTGTAATGATCGACTAACAACCGCCTGTATATTCTGTAATGATCGACTAACAACCGCCTGTATATTCTGTAATGATCCACTACCAACCGCCTGTATATTCTGTAATGATCGACAACCAACCGTCTGTATATTCTGTAATGATCGACAACCAACCGTCTGTATATTCTGTAATGATCGTCTACCAACCGTCTGTATATTCTGTAATGATCGTCTACCAACCGTCTGTATATTCTGTAATGATAGACTGCCAACCGTACGTATATTCTGTAATGATCGACTACCACTCGTCCCTATATTCTGTTTTGATGGACTACCGACCGTCCGTATATTCTGTAATGATCGACTACCAACCGTTCGTAAATTCTGTAATGATCGACTACCGACCGTCCGTATATTCTGTAATGATCGACTACCAACCGTCCGTATATTCTGTAATGATCGACTACCGACCGTCCGTATATTCTGTAATGATCGACTACCAACCCTCAGTATATTCTGTAATGATCGACTACCAACGGTCCGTATATTCTGTAATGATCGACCGCCAACCCTCCGTATATTCTGTAATGATCGACTACAAAACCGTCTGTATATTCTGTAATGATCGTCTACCAACCGAGTGTATATTCTGTAATGATCGACTAACATTCGTCCCTATATTCTGTTTTGAAGGACTACCAACCGTCCGTATATTCCGTAATGATCGACTACCAACCGTTCGTATATTCTGTAATGATCCACTACCGACCGTCCGTATATTCTGTAATGATCGACTACCAACCCTCCGTATATTCTGTAATGATCGACTAGCAACCGTCCGTACATTCTGTAAGGATCGAGCGCCAACCCTCCGTATATTCTGTAATGATCGACTACCAACCGTCTGTATATTCTGTAATGATCGACTACCAACCGTTTGTATATTCTGTCATGATCGACTAACAACCGTCTGTGTAATCTGTAACGATCGACCACCAATCGTCTGTGTATTCTGTAGTGATCGGCTACCAACCGTCTGTATATTCTGGAATGATCGACTACCAACCGTCCTTATAGCCTGTAATGATCGAATACCATCCGTCTGTATATTCTGTAATGATCGACTACCATGCGTCTGTATATTCTGTAATGATAGACTACCAACCGTCTGTATATTCTGTAATGATCGACTACCAATCGTCTGTATATTCTGTAATAATCGACTACCAACCGTCCGTATATTCTGTAATGATCGACTAACAACCGTCCGTATATTCTGTAATGATCGACCGCCAACCCTCCGTATATTCTGTAATGATCGACTACCAACCGTCCGTATATTCTGTAATGATCGACTACCGACCGTCCGTATATTCTGTAATGATCGACTACCAACCCTCAGTATATTCTGTAATGATCGACTATCAACGGTCCGTATATTCTGTAATGATCGACCGCCAACCCTCCGTATATTCTGTAATGATCGACTACCAACCGTCTGTATATTCTGTAATGATCGTCTACCAACCGTGAGTATATTCTGTAATGATCGACTAACATTCGTCCCTATATTCTGTTTAGAAGGACTATCAACCGTCCGTATATTCCGTAATGATCGACTACCAACCGTACGTATATTCTGTAATGATCCACTACCGACCGTCCGTATATTCTGTAATGATCGACTACCAACCCTTCGTATATTCTGTAATGATCGACTAGCAACCGTCCGTATATTCTGTAAGGATCGACGCCAACCCTCCGTATATTCTGTAATGATCGACTACCAACCGTCTGTATATTCTGTAATGATCGACTATCAACCGTTTGTATATTCTGTCATGATGGACTAACAACCGTCTGTGTAATCTGTAACGATCGACCACCAATCGTCTGTGCATTCTGTAGTGATCGCCTACCAACCGTCTGTATATTCTGTAATGATCGACTACCAACCGTCTGTATATTCTGTAACGATCGACAACCAACCGTCTGTATATTCTGTAATGATCGACTACCAACCGTCTGTATATTCTGTAATGATCGACTACCAACCGTCTGTATATTCGCTAATGATAGATTACCAACCGTCTGTATATTCTGTAATGATCGACTACCAACCGTCTGTATATTCTGTAATGATCGACTACCAACCGTCCGTATATTCTGTAATGATCGACTACCAACCGTCCGTATATTCTGTAATGATCGACCGCCAACCCTCCTTATATTCTGTAATGATCGACTACCAACCGTCTGTATATTCTGTAACGATCGTCTACCAACCGTCTGTATATTCTGTAATGATCGACTAGCACTCGTCCCTATATTCTGTTTTGATGGACTACCAACCGTCCGTATATTCTGTACTGATCGACTACCAACCGTCTGTATATTCTGTAATGATCGACTAACAACCGCCTGTATATTCTGTAATGATCCACTACCAACCGCCTGTATATTCTGTAATGCTCGACTACCAACCACCTGTGTATTCTGTAATGATCGACTACCATCCGTCTGTATATTAAGTAATGATCGACTACCAACCGTCTGCATATTCTGTAATGATCGACTACCAATCGTCTTTATATTCTGTAATGATCGACTACCAACCGCCTGTATATTCTGTAATGATCGACTACCAACCGTCTGTATATTCTGTAATGATCGACAACCAACCGTCTGTCTATTCTGTAATGATCGTCTACCAACCGTCTGTATATTCTGTAATAATAGACAACCAACCGTACGTATATTCTGTAATGATCGACTACCACTCGTCCCTATATTCTGTTTTGATGGACTACCAACCGTCCGTATATTCTGTAATGATCGACTACCAACCGTTCGTATATTCTGTAATGATCCACTACCGACCGTCCGTATATTCTGTAATGATCGACTACCAACCGTCCGTATATTCTGTAATGATCGACTAGCAACCGTCCGTATATTCTGTAATGATGGACCGCCAACCCTCCGTATATTCTGTAATGATCGACTACCAACCGTCCGTATATTCTGTAACGATCGACTACCGACCGTCCGTATATTCTGTAATGATCGACTACCAACCCTCCGTATATTCTGTAATGATCGACTAGCAACCGTCCGTATATTCTGTAATGATCGACCGCCAACCCTCCGTATATTCTGTAATGATCGACTACCAACCGTCTGTATATTCTGTAATGATCGTCTACCAACCGTGTGTATATTCTGTAATGATCGACTACCATTCGTCCCTATATTCTGTTTTGATGGACTACCAAACGTCCGTATATTCTGTAATGATCGACTACCAACCGTACGTATATTCTGTAATGATCGGCTACCGACCGTCCGTATATTCTGTAATGGTCGACTACCAACCATCCGTATATTCTGTAATGATCGACTAGCAACCGTCCGTATATTCTGCAAGGATCGACCGCCAACCCGCCGTATATTCTGTAATGATCGACTACCAACCGTCTGTATATTCTGTCATGATCGACTAACAACCGTCTGTGTAATTTGTAACGATCGACCACCAATCGTCTGTGTATTCTGTAGTGATCGGCTACCAACCGTCTGTATATTCTGTAATGATCGACTACCAACTGTCCTTAGAGCCTGTAATGATCGAATACCATCCGTCTGTATATTCTGTAATGATCGACTACCATCCGTCTCTATATTCTGTAATGATAGACTACCAACCGTCTGTATATTCTGTAATGATCGACTACCAACCGACTGTATATTCTGTAATGATCGACTACCAATCGTCCGTATATTCTGTAATGATCGACTACCAACCGCCTGTATATTCTGTAATATCAAATACCAACCGTCTGTATATTCTGTAATGATCGACTACCAACCGTCTGTATATTCTGTAATGATCGACAACCAACCGTCTTTATATTCTGTAATGATCGACTACCAACCGTCTGTATATTCTGTAATGATAGACTATTAACCGTCCGTATATTCTGTAATGATCGACTACCAACCGTCTGTATATCCTGTAATGATCGTCTACCAACCGTCTGTATATTCTGTAATGATAGACTACCAACCGTACGTATATTCTGTAATGATCGACTACCACTCGTCCCTATATTCTGTTTTGATGGACTACCAACCGTCCGTATATTCTGTAATGATCGACTACCAACCGTCCGTATATTCTGTAATGATCGACTACCAACCGTCCGTATATTCTGTAATGATCGACTACCGACCGTCCGTATATTCTGTAATGGTCGACTACCAACCATCCGTATATTCTGTAATGATCGACTAGCAACCGTCCGTATATTCTGCAAGGATCGACCGCCAACCCGCCGTATATTCTGTAATGATCGACTACCAACCGTCTGTATATTCTGTCATGATCGACTAACAACCGTCTGTGTAATTTGTAACGATCGACCACCAATCGTCTGTGTATTCTGTAGTGATCGGCTACCAACCGTCTGTATATTCTGGAATGATCGACTACCAACTGTCCTTAGAGCCTGTAATGATCGAATACCATCCGTCTGTATATTCTGTAATGATCGACTACCATCCGTCTCTATATTCTGTAATGATAGACTACCAACCGTCTGTATATTCTGTAATGATCGACTACCAACCGACTGTATATTCTGTAATGATCGACTACCAATCGTCCGTATATTCTGTAATGATCGACTACCAACCGCCTGTATATTCTGTAATATCAAATACCAACCGTCTGTATATTCTGTAATGATCGACTACCAACCGTCTGTATATTCTGTAATGATCGACAACCAACCGTCTTTATATTCTGTAATGATCGACTACCAACCGTCTGTATATTCTGTAATGATAGACTATTAACCGTCCGTATATTCTGTAATGGTCGACTACCAACCGTCTGTATATTCTGTAATGATCGACTACCACGCGTCCGTATATTCTGTAATGATCGACTACCAACCGTCTGTATATTTTGTAACGATCGACTACCAACCGTCCGTATATTTTGTAATGATCGACTACCAACCGTCTGTGTAATCTGTAATGATCGATTACCAACCGTCTGTGTATTCTGTAGTGATCGACTGCCAACCGTCCGGATATTCTGTAATGATCGACTACCAACCGTCCATATATTCTGTAAAGATCGACTACCGACCGTCCGTATATTCTGTAATGATCGACTACCAACCATCCGTATATTCTGTAATGATCGACTAGCAACCGTCCGTATATTCTGTAATGATCGACGACCAACCTTCGGTATATTCTGTAATGATAGACGACCAACCGTCCGTATATTCTGCAATGATCCACTACCAACCGTCCGCATATTCTGTTATGAACGACTACCAACCGTCTGTATATTCTGTAATGATCGACTACCAACCGTCTGTATATTCTGCAATGATCGACTACCAACCGTCCGTATATTCTGTAATGATCGACTACCAACCGTCTGTATATTCTGTAATGATCGACTACCAACCGTCTGTATATTCTGTAATGATCGACTAACAACCGCCTGTATATTCTGTAATGATCCACTACCAACCGCCTGTATATTCTGTAATGATCGACTACCAACCGCCTGTGTATTCTGTAATGATCGACAACCATCCGTCTGTATATTCTGTAATGATCGCCAACCAACCGTCTGTATATTCTGTAATGATCGACAACCAACCGTCTGTATATTCTGTAATGATCGTCTACCAACCGTCTGTATATTCTGTAATGATAGACTACCAACCGTACGTATATTCTGTAATGACCGACTACCACTCGTCCCTATATTCTGTTTTGATGGACTACCAACCGTCCGTATATTCTGTATTGATCGACTACCAACCGTCCGTATATTCTGTAATGATCGACTACCGACCGTCCGTATATTCTGTAATGATCGACTACCAACCGTCTGTATATTCTGTAATGATCGACTACCAACCGTCTGTATATTCGCTAATGATAGACTACCAACCGTCTGTATATTCTGTAATGATCGACTACCAACCGCCTGTATATTCTGTAATGATCGACTACCAACCGTCCGTATATTCTGTAATGATCGAAAACCAACCATCCGTATATTCTGTAATGATCGACTAGCAACCGTCCGTATATTCTGTAATGATCGACGACCAACCTTCGGTATATTCTGTAATGATAGACGACCAACCGTCCGTATATTCTGTAATGATCCACTACCAACCGTCCGCATATTCTGTTATGAACGACTACCAACCGTCTGTATATTCTGTAATGATCGACTACCAACCGTCTGTATATTCTGCAATGATCGACTACCAACCGTCCGTATATTCTGTAGTGATCGACCACCAATCGTCTGTATATTCTGTAATGATCGACTACCAACCGTCTGTATATTCTGTAATGATCGACTAACAACCGCCTGTATATTCTGTAATGATCCACTACCAACCGCCTGTATATTCTGTAATGATCGACTACCAACCGTCTGTATATTCTGTAATGATCGACTACCAATCGTGTATATTCTGTAAAGATCGACTACCAACCGCCTGTATATTCTGTAATGATCGACTACCAACCGTCTGTATATTCTGTAATGATCGACAACCAACCGTCTGTATATCCTGTAATGATCGTCTACCAACCGTCTGTATATTCTGTAATGATAGACTACCAACCGTACGTATATTCTGTAATGATCGACTACCACTCGTCCCTATATTCTGTTTTGATGGACTACCAACCGTCCGTATATTCTGTAATGATCGACTACCAACCGTCCGTATATTCTGTAATGATCGACTACCAACCGCCTGTATATTCTGTAAGGATCGACTACCAACCGTCCGTATATTCTGTAATGATCGACTACCAACTGTCCGTATATTCCGTAATGATCGACCGCCAACCCTCCGTATATTCTGTAATGATCGACTACCAACCGTCTGTATATTCTGTAATGATCGTCTACCAACCGTCTGTATATTCTGTAATGATCGATTACCACTCGTCCCTATATTCTATTTTGATGGACTACCAACCGTCCGTATATTCTGTAATGATCGACTACCAACCGTCCATATATTCTGTAATGATCGACTAACAACCGTCCGTATATTCTGTAATGATCGACCGCCAGCCCTCCGTATATTCTGTAATGATCGACTACCAACCGTCCGTATATTCTGTAATGATCGACTGCCGACCGTCCGTATATTCTGTAATGATCGACTACCAACCCTCAGTATATTCTGTAATGATCGACTAGCAACGGTCCGTATATTCTGTAATGATCGACCGCCAACCCTCCGTATATTCTGTAATGATCGACTACCAACCGTCTGTATATTCTGTAATGATCGTCTACCAACCGTGTGTATATTCTGTAATGATCGACTAACATTCGTCCCTATATTCTGTTTTGAAGGACTACCAACCGTCCGTATATTCCGTAATGATCGACTACCAACCGTACGTATATTCTGTAATGATCCACTACCGACCGTCCGTATATTCTGTAATGATCGACTACCAACCCTCCGTATATTCTGTAATGATCGACTAGCAACCGTCCGTATATTCTGTAAGGATCGACCGCCAACCCACCGTATATTCTGTACTGATCGACTACCAACCGTCTGTATATTCTGTAATGATCGACTACCAACCGTTTGTATATTCTGTCATGATCGACTAACAACCGTCTGTGTAATCTGTAGCGATCGACCACCAATCGTCTGTGTATTCTGTAGTGATCGGCTACCAACCGTCTGTATATTCTGTAATGATCGACTACCAACCGTTTGTATATTCTGTCATGATCGACTAACAACCGTCTGTGTAATCTGTAGCGATCGACCACCAATCGTCTGTGTATTCTGTAGTGATCGGCTACCAACCGTCTGTATATTCTGTAATGATCGACTACCAACCGTCTGTATATTCTGTAATGATCGACTACCAACCGTCTCTATGTTCTGTAATGATCGACTACCAATCGTCTGTATATTCTGTAAAGATCGACTACCAACCGCCTGTATATTCTGTAATGATCGACTACCAACCGTCTGTATATTCTGTAATGATCGACAACCAACCGTCTGTATATCCTGTGGAGTCGACTACCACTCGTCCCTATATTCTGTTTTGATGGACTACCAACCGTCCGTATATTCTGTAATGATCGACTACCACTCGTCCCTATATTCTGTTTTGATGGACTACCAACCGTCCGTATATTCTGTAATGATCGACTACCAACCGTCCGTATATTCTGTAATTATCGACTACCAACCGCCTGTATATTCTGTAAGGATCGACTACCAACCGTCCGTATATTCTGTAATGATCGACTACCAACTGTCCGTATATTCCGTAATGATCGACCGCCAACCCTCCGTATATTCTGTAATGATCGACTACCAACCGTCTGTATATTCTGTAATGATCGTCTACCAACCGTCTGTATATTCTGTAATGATCGACTACCACTCGTCCCTATATTCTATTTTGATGGACTACCAACCGTCCGTATATTCTGTAATGATCGACTACCAACCGTCCATATATTCTGTAATGATCGACTAACAACCGTCCGTATATTCTGTAATGATCGACCGCCAGCCCTCCGTATATTCTGTAATGATCGACTACCAACCGTCCGTATATTCTGTAATGATCGACTACCGACCGTCCGTATATTCTGTAATGATCGACTACCAACCCTCAGTATATTCTGTAATGATCGACTAGCAACGGTCCGTATATTCTGTAATGATCGACCGCCAACCCTCCGTATATTCTGTAATGATCGACTACCAACCGTCTGTATATTCTGTAATGATCGTCTACCAACCGTGTGTATATTCTGTAATGATCGACTAACATTCGTCCCTATATTCTGTTTTGAAGGACTACCAACCGTCCGTATATTCCGTAATGATCGACTACCAACCGTACGTATATTCTGTAATGATCCACTACCGACCGTCCGTATATTCTGTAATGATCGACTACCAACCCTCCGTATATTCTGTAATGATCGACTAGCAACCGTCCGTATATTCTGTAAGGATCGACCGCCAACCCACCGTATATTCTGTACTGATCGACTACCAACCGTCTGTATATTCTGTAATGATCGACTACCAACCGTTTGTATATTCTGTCATGATCGACTAACAACCGTCTGTGTAATCTGTAGCGATCGACCACCAATCGTCTGTGTATTCTGTAGTGATCGGCTACCAACCGTCTGTATATTCTGTAATGATCGACTACCAACCGTTTGTATATTCTGTCATGATCGACTAACAACCGTCTGTGTAATCTGTAGCGATCGACCACCAATCGTCTGTGTATTCTGTAGTGATCGGCTACCAACCGTCTGTATATTCTGTAATGATCGACTACCAACCGTCTGTATATTCTGTAATGATCGACTACCAACCGTCTCTATATTCTGTAATGATCGACTACCAATCGTCTGTATATTCTGTAAAGATCGACTACCAACCGCCTGTATATTCTGTAATGATCGACTACCAACCGTCTGTATATTCTGTAATGATCGACAACCAACCGTCTGTATATCCTGTAATGATCGTCTACCAAGCGTCTGTATATTCTGTAATGATAGACTACCAACCGTACGTATATTCTGTAATGATCGACTACCACTCGTCCCTATATTCTGTTTTGATGGACTACCAACCGTCCGTATATTCTGTAATGATCGACTACCAACCGTCCGTATATTCTGTAATGATCGACTACCGACCGTCCGTATATTCTGTAATGATCGACTACCAACCGTCTGTATATTCTGTAATGATCGACTACCAACCGTCTGTATATTCGCTAATGATAGACTACCAACCGTCTGTATATTCTGTAATGATCGACTAGCAACCGCCTGTATATTCTGTAATGATCGACTACCAACCGTCCGTATATTCTGTAATGATCGAATACCAACCATCCGTATATTCTGTAATGATCGACTAGCAACCGTCCGTATATTCTGTAATGATCGACGACCAACCTTCGGTATATTCTGTAATGATAGACGACCAACCGTCCGTATATTCTGTAATGATCCACTACCAACCGTCCGCATATTCTGTTATGAACGACTACCAACCGTCTGTATATTCTGTAATGATCGACTACCAACCGTCTGTATATTCTGCAATGATCGACTACCAACCGTCCGTATATTCTGTAGTGATCGACCACCAATCGTCTGTATATTCTGTAATGATCGACTACCAACCGTCTGTATATTCTGTAATGATCGACTAACAACCGCCTGTATATTCTGTAATGATCCACTACCAACCGCCTGTATATTCTGTAATGATCGACTACCAACCGTCTGTATATTCTGTAATGATCGACTACCAATCGTGTATATTCTGTAAAGATCGACTACCAACCGCCTGTATATTCTGTAATGATCGACTACCAACCGTCTGTATATTCTGTAATGATCGACAACCAACCGTCTGTATATCCTGTAATGATCGTCTACCAACCGTCTGTATATTCTGTAATGATAGACTACCAACCGTACGTATATTCTGTAATGATCGACTACCACTCGTCCCTATATTCTGTTTTGATGGACTACCAACCGTCCGTATATTCTGTAATGATCGACTACCAACCGTCCGTATATTCTGTAATGATCGACTACCAACCGCCTGTATATTCTGTAAGGATCGACTACCAACCGTCCGTATATTCTGTAATGATCGACTACCAACTGTCCGTATATTCCGTAATGATCGACCGCCAACCCTCCGTATATTCTGTAATGATCGACTACCAACCGTCTGTATATTCTGTAATGATCGTCTACCAACCGTCTGTATATTCTGTAATGATCGATTACCACTCGTCCCTATATTCTATTTTGATGGACTACCAACCGTCCGTATATTCTGTAATGATCGACTACCAACCGTCCATATATTCTGTAATGATCGACTAACAACCGTCCGTATATTCTGTAATGATCGACCGCCAGCCCTCCGTATATTCTGTAATGATCGACTACCAACCGTCCGTATATTCTGTAATGATCGACTACCGACCGTCCGTATATTCTGTAATGATCGACTACCAACCCTCAGTATATTCTGTAATGATCGACTAGCAACGGTCCGTATATTCTGTAATGATCGACCGCCAACCCTCCGTATATTCTGTAATGATCGACTACCAACCGTCTGTATATTCTGTAATGATCGTCTACCAACCGTGTGTATATTCTGTAATGATCGACTAACATTCGTCCCTATATTCTGTTTTGAAGGACTACCAACCGTCCGTATATTCCGTAATGATCGACTACCAACCGTACGTATATTCTGTAATGATCCACTACCGACCGTCCGTATATTCTGTAATGATCGACTACCAACCCTCCGTATATTCTGTAATGATCGACTAGCAACCGTCCGTATATTCTGTAAGGATCGACCGCCAACCCACCGTATATTCTGTACTGATCGACTACCAACCGTCTGTATATTCTGTAATGATCGACTACCAACCGTTTGTATATTCTGTCATGATCGACTAACAACCGTCTGTGTAATCTGTAGCGATCGACCACCAATCGTCTGTGTATTCTGTAGTGATCGGCTACCAACCGTCTGTATATTCTGTAATGATCGACTACCAACCGTTTGTATATTCTGTCATGATCGACTAACAACCGTCTGTGTAATCTGTAGCGATCGACCACCAATCGTCTGTGTAATCTGTAGTGATCGGCTACCAACCGTCTGTATATTCTGTAATGATCGACTACCAACCGTCTGTATATTCTGTAATGATCGACTACCAACCGTCTGTATATTCTGTAATGATCGACTACCAACCGTCTGTATATTCTGTAATGATCGACTACCAATCGTCTGTATATTCTGTAAAGATCGACTACCAACCGCCTGTATATTCTGTAATGATCGACTACCAACCGTCTGTATATTCTGTAATGATCGACAACCAACCGTCTGTATATCCTGTAATGATCGTCTACCAACCGTCTGTATATTCTGTAATGATAGACTACCAACCGTACGTATATTCTGTAATGATCGACTACCACTCGTCCCTATATTCTGTTTTGATGGACTACCAACCGTCCGTATATCCTGTAATGATCGACTACCAACCGTCCTTATATTCTGTAATGATCGACTACCGACCGTCCGCATATTCTGTAATGATCGACTACCAAGCGTCTGTATATTCTGTAATGATCGACTACCAACCGTCTGTATATTCGCTAATGATAGACTACCAACCGTCTGTATATTCTGTAATGATCGACTAGCAACCCCCTGTATATTCTGTAATGATCGACTACCAACCGTCCGTATATTCTGTAATGATCGAATACCAACCATCCGTATATTCTGTAATGATCGACTAGCAACCGTCCGTATATTCTGTAATGATCGACGACCAACCTTCGGTATATTCTGTAATGATAGACGACCAACCGTCCGTATATTCTGTAATGATCCACTACCAACCGTCCGCATATTCTGTTATGAACGACTACCAACCGTCTGTATATTCTGGAATGATCGACTACCAACCGTCCTTATAGCCTGTAATGACCGAATACCATCCGTCTGTATATTCTGTAATGATCGACTACCATCCGTCTGTATATTCTGTAACGATAGACTACCAACCGTCTGTATATTCTGTAATGATCGACTACCAACCGACTGTATATTCTGTAATGATCGACTACCAATCGTCTGTATATTCTGCAATGATCGACTACCAACCGCCAGTATATTCTGTAATGATCGAATTCCAACCGTCTGTATATTCTGTAATGATCGACTACCAACCGTCTGTATATTCTGTAACGAACGACAACCAACCGTCTGTATATTCTGTAATGATCGACTACCAACCGTCCGTATATTCTGTAATGATCGACTACCAACCGTCTGTATATTCGCTAATGATAGACTACCAACCGTCTGTATATTCTGTAATGATCGACTACCAACCGTCTGTATATTCTGTAATGATCGACTACCAACCGTCCGTATATTCTGTAATGATCGACTACCAACCGTCCGTATATTCTGTAATGATCGACCGCCAACCCTCCTTATATTCTGTAATGATCGACTACCAACCGTCTGTATATTCTGTAACGATCGTCTACCAACCGTCTGTATATTCTGTAATGATCGACTACCACTCGTCCCTATATTCTGTTTTGATGGACCACCAACCGTCCGTATATTCTGTAATGATCGACTACCAACCGTCCGTATATTCTGTACTGATCGGCTACCAACCGTCTGTATATTCTGGAATGATCGACTACCAACCGTCCTTATAGCCTGTAATGATCGAATACCATCCGTCTGTATATTCTGTAATGATCGAATACCATCCGTCTGTATATTCTGTAATGATAGACTACCAACCGTCTGTATATTCTGTAATGATCGACTACCAACCGACTGTATATTCTGTAATGATCGACTACCAATCGTCTGTATATTCTGTAATGATCGACTACCAACCGCCAGTATATTCTGTAATGATCGAATACCAACCGTCTGTATATTCTGTAATGATCGACTATCAACCGTCTGTATATTCTGTAACGATCGACATCCAACCGTCTGTATATTCTGTAATGATCGACTACCAACAGTCTGTATATTCTGTAATGATCGACTACCAACCGTCTGTATATTCGCTAATGATAGACTACCAACCGTCTGTATATTCTGTAATGATCGACTACCAACCGTCTGTATATTCTGTAATGATCGACTACCAACCGTCCGTATATTCTGTAATGATCGACTACCAACCGTCCGTATATTCTGTAATGATCGACCGCCAACCCTCCTTATATTCTGTAATGATCGACTACCAACCGTCTGTATATTCTGTAACGATCGTCTACCAACCGTCTGTATATTCTGTAATGATCGACTACCACTCGTCCCTATATTCTGTTTTGATGGACCAGCAACCGTCCGTATATTCTGTAATGATCGACTACCAACCATCCGTATATTCTGTACTGATCGACTACCAATGGTCTGTATATTCTGTAATGATCGACTAACAACCGCCTTATATTCTGTAATGATCCACTACCAACCGCCTGTATATTCTGTAATGCTCGACTACCAACCACCTGTGTATTCTGTAATGATCGACTACCATCCGTCTGTATATTAAGTAATGATCAACTACCAACAGTCTGCATATTCTGTAATGATCGACTACCAATCGTCTTTATATTCTGTAATGATCGACTACCAACCGCCTGTATATTCTGTAATGTTCGACTACCAACCGTCTGTATATTCTGTAATGATCGACAACCAACCGTCTGTATATTCTGTAATGATCGTCTACCAACCGTCTGTATATTCTGTAATAATAGACAACCAACCGTACGTATATTCTGTAATGATCGACTACCACTCGTCCCTAAATTCTGTTTTGATGGACTACCAACCGTCCGTATATTCTGTAATGATCGACTACCAACCGTTCGTATATTCTGTAATGATCGACTACCGACCGTCCGTATATTCTGTAATGATCGACTACCAACCGTCCGTATATTCTGTAATGATCGACTAGCAACCGTCCGTATATTCTGTAATGATGGACCGCCAACCCTCCGTATATTCTGTAATGATCGACTACCAACCGTCCGTATATTCTGAAACGATCGACTACCGACCGTCCGTATATTCTGTAATGATCGACTACCAACCCTCCGTATATTCTGTAATGATCGACTAGCAACCGTCCGTATATTCTATAATGATCAACCGGCAACCCTCCGTATATTCTGTAATGATCGACTACCAGCCGTCTGTATATTCTTTAATGATCGTCTACCAACCGTGTGTATATTCTGTAATGATCGACTACCATTCGTCCCTATATTCTGTTTTGATGGACTACCAACCGTCCGTATATTCTGTAATGATCGACTACCAACCGTACGTATATTCTGTAATGATCGACTACCGACCGTCCGTATATTCTGTAATGGTCGACTACCAACCCTCCGTATATTCTGTAAGGATCGACCGCCAACCCTTCGTATATTCTGTAATGATCGACTACCAACCGTCTGTATATTCTGTCATGATCGACTAACAACCGTCTGTGTAATTTGTAACGATCGATCACCAATCGTCTGTGTATTCTGTAGTGATCGGCTACCAACCGTCTGTATATTCTGTAATTACAAGCGTCTAGTCCGTCATTCATAATCCAGCCGTCGTCCATTAGAGAATATCCGCGTCCATAATCCAAAGACCTATTCCATCGACTACCGGTTGCCGTCTGTATATTCTGTAATTACAAGCGTCTAGTCCGTCATTCATAATCCAGCCGTCGTCCATTAGAGAATATCCGCGTCCATAATCCAAAGACCTATTCTATCGACTACCAACTGTCCTTACAGCCTGTAATGATCGAATACCATCCGTCTGTATATTCTGTAATGATCGACTACCATCCGTCTGTATATTCTGTAATGATAGACTACCAACCGTCTGTATATTCTGTAATGATCGACTACCAACCGACTGTATATTCTGTAATGATCGACTACCAATCGTCCGTATATTCGGTAATGATCGACTACCAACCGCCTGTATATTCTGTAATGATCGAATACCAACCGTCTGTCTATTCTGTAATGATCGACTACCAACCGTCTGTATATTCTGTAATGATCGACAACCAACCGTCTGTATATTCTGTAATGATCGACTACCAACCGTCTGTATGTTCTGTAATGATAGACTATTAACCGTCCGTATATTCTGTAATGATCGACTACCAACCGTACGTATATTCTGTAATGATCGACTACCACGCGTCCGTATATTCTGTAATGATCGACTACCAACCGTCTGTATATTTTGTAACGATCGACTACCAACCGTCCGTATATTTTGTAATGATCGACTACCAACCGTCTGTGTAATCTGTAATGATCGATTACCAACCGTCTGTGTATTCTGTAGTGATCGACTGCCAACCGTCCGGATATTCTGTAATGATCGACCACCAACCGTCCATATATTCTGCAAAGATCGACTACCGACCGTCCGTATATTCTGTAATGATCGACTACCAACCATCCGTATATTCTGTAATGATCGACTAGCAACCGTCCGTATATTCTGTAATGATCGAGCGCCAACCCTCCGTATATTCTGTAATGATCGACTACCAACCGTCCGTATATTATGTAAAGATCGACTACCGACCGTCCGTATATTCTGTAATGATCGACCACCAACCCTCCGTATATTCTGTAATGATCGACTAGCAACCGTCCGTATATTCTGTAATGATCGACCGCCAACCCTCGGCATATTCTGTAATGATCGACTACCAACCGTCTCTGTAATCTGTAATGATCGTCTACCAACCGTCTGTGTATTCTGTAATGATCGTCTACCAACCGTCTGTATATTCTGTAATGATCGTCTACCAACCGTCTGTATATTCTGGAATGATCGACTACCAACCATCCGTACAGCCTGTAATGATCGAATACCATCCGTCTGTATATTCTGTAATGATCGACTACCATCCGTCTGTATATTCTGTAATGATCGATTACCAACCGTCTGTATATTCTGTAATGATCGACTACCAACCATCTGTATATTCTGTAATGATCGATTACCAACCGTCTGTATATTCTGTAATGATCGACTACCAACCATCTGTATATTCTGTAATGATCGACTACCAACCGTCTGTATATTCTGTAATGATCGACTACCAATCGTTTGTATATTCTGTAATGATCGACTACCAACCGCCTGTATATTCTGTGATGATCGACTACCAACCGTCTGTATATTCTGTAGTGATCGACTACCAACCGTCTGTATACTCTGTAATGATCGACTACCAACTGTCTGTATATTCTGTAATGATCCACTACCAACCGTCTGTTTATTCTGTAATGATAGACTACCAACCGTCCGTATATTCTGTAATGATCGACAACCAACCGTACGTATATTCTGTAATGATCGACTCCCACTCGTCCTTATATGCTATTTTGATGGACTACCAACCGTCCGTATATTCTGTAATGATCGACTACCAAACGCATGTATATTCTGCAATGATCGACTCCCAGCCGACTGTATATTCTGTAGTGATCGACTGCCAACCGTCTGTATGTTCTGTAATGATCGACTACCAACAGTCTGTATATACTGGAATGATCGACTACCATCCGTCCGTATAGGCTGTAATGATCGAATACAATCCGTCTGTATATTCTGTAATGATCGACTACCATCCGTCTGTATATTCTGTAATGATCGACTACCAACCATCTGTATATTCTGAAATGATCGACTACCAACCGTCTGTACATTCTGTAATGATCGACTACCAATTGTTTGTATATTCTGTAATGATCGACTACCAACCGCCTGTATATTCTGTGATGATCGACTACCAACCGTCTGTGTATTCTGTAATGATCGACTACCAACAGTCTGTATACTCTGTAATGATCAACTACCAACCGTCTGTATATTCTGTAATGATCGACTACCAACCGTCTGTGTATTCTGTAATGATAGACTACCAACCGTCCGTATATTCTGTAATGATCGACTACCAACTGTACGTATATTCTGTAATGATCGACTCCCAGTCGTCCCTATATTCTGTTTTGATGGACTACCAACTGTCCGTATATTTTGTAATGATCGACTACCAAACGTATGTATATTCTGTAATGATCGACTACCAACCGACCGTATATTCTGTAATGGTCGACTACCAACCGTCTGTATATTCTGTAATGATCGAATACCAACCGCCTTTATATTTTGTAATGATCGACTACCAACCGTCTGTATAATCTGTATTGATAGACTACCAACCGTCCGTATATTCTGTAATGATCGACTACCAACCGTCCGTATATTCAGTAATGATCGACTTCCACTCGTCCGTATATTCTGTATTGATCGACTACCCACCGTCCATATATTCTGTAATGATCGACTACCAACCGTCCGTATATTCTGTAATGATCCACTGCCAAACGCCGTGTATTCTGTGATAATCGACTACCAACCTTCCGTATATTCTGTAATGATCGACTATCAACCGTCCGTATATTCTGTAATGATCGACTACCAACCGTCCGTATATTCTGTAATGATCCACTACCAGCCGTATGTGTATTCTGTAATGATAGACTACCAACCGTCCGTATATTCTCTAATGATCGACAACCAACCGTACGTGTATTCTGTAATGATCGACTCCCACTCGTCCCTATATTCTGTTTTGATGGACTACCAACCGTCCGTATATTCTGTAATGATCGACTACCAAACGCATGTATATTCTGCAATGATCGACTCCCATCCGACTGTATATTCTGTAGTGATCGACTACCAACCGTCTGTATGTTCTGTAATGATCGACTACCAACAGTCTGTATATTCTGGAATGATCGACTACCAACCGTCCGTATAGCCTGTAATGATCGAATACCATCCGTCTGTATATTCTGTAATGATCGACTATCATCCGTCTGTATATTCTGTAATGATCGACTACCAACCATCTGTATATTCTGTAATGATCGACTACCAACCGTCTGTACATTCTGTAATGATCGACTGCCAATTGTTTGTATATTCTGTAATGATCGAATACCAACCGTCTGTATACTCTGTAATGATCAACTACCAACCGTCTGTATATTCTGTAATGATCGACTACCAACCGTCTGTGTATTCTGCAATGATAGATTGCCAAACGTCCGTATATTCTGTAATGATCGACTACCAACCGTACGTAGATTCTGTAATGATCGACTCCCACTCGTCCCTATATTCTGTTTTGATGGACTACCAACCGTCCGTATATTCTGTAATGATCGACTACCAACCGTCCGTATATACAGTAATGATCGACTTCCACTCGTCCGTATATTCTGTATTGATCGACTACCCACCGTCCATATATTCTGTAATGATCGACTACCAACCGTCCGTATATTCTGTAATGATCCACTGCCAAACGCCGTGTATTCTGTGATAATCGACTACCAACCTTCCGTATATTCTGTAATGATCGACTATCAACCGTCCGTATATTCTGTAATGATCGACTACCAACCGTCCGTATATTCTGTAATGATCCACTACCAGCCGTATGTGTATTCTGTAATGATAGACTACCAACCGTCCGTATATTCTCTAATGATCGACAACCAACCGTACGTGTATTCTGTAATGATCGACTCCCACTCGTCCCTATATTCTGTTTTGATGGACTACCAACCGTCCGTATATTCTGTAATGATCGACTACCAAACGCATGTATATTCTGCAATGATCGACTCCCATCCGACTGTATATTCTGTAGTGATCGACTACCAACCGTCTGTATGTTCTGTAATGATCGACTACCAACAGTCTGTATATTCTGGAATGATCGACTACCAACCGTCCGTATAGCCTGTAATGATCGAATACCATCCGTCTGTATATTCTGTAATGATCGACTATCATCCGTCTGTATATTCTGTAATGATCGACTACCAACCATCTGTATATTCTGTAATGATCGACTACCAACCGTCTGTACATTCTGTAATGATCGACTGCCAATTGTTTGTATATTCTGTAATGATCGAATACCAACCGTCTGTATACTCTGTAATGATCAACTACCAACCGTCTGTATATTCTGTAATGATCGACTACCAACCGTCTGTGTATTCTGCAATGATAGATTGCCAAACGTCCGTATATTCTGTAATGATCGACTACCAACCGTACGTAGATTCTGTAATGATCGACTCCCACTCGTCCCTATATTCTGTTTTGATGGACTACCAACCGTCCGTATATTCTGTAATGATCGACTACCAAACGTGTGTATATTCTCTAATGATCGACTACCAACCGTCCGTATATTCTGTAATGGTCGACTACCAACCGTCTGTATATTCTGTAATGATCGACTACCAACCGTCTGTATAATCTGTATTGATAGACTAACAACCGTCCGTATATTCTGTAATGATCGACTACCAACCGTACGTATATTCAGTAATGATCGACTTCCACTCGTCCGTATATTCTGTATTGATCGACTACCCACCGTCCATATATTCTGTAATGATCGACTACCAACTGTCTGTATATTCTGTAATGAGCGACTACCAACCGTTTGTATATTCAGTAATGATCGACTATCAACCGTCCGTATATTCTGTAATGATCGACTACCAACCGTCTGCATATTCTGTAATGATCGACTACCAACCGTCTCTGTATTCTGTAATGATCGATTACCAAACGTCTGTATATTCTGTATGGATCGAATACCAACCGTCTGTATATTCTGTAATGATCGAATACCAACCGCTCGAATTTTCTGTAATGATCGACTACCGAACGTCTGTATATTCTGCAATGATCGACTACCATCCGTCTGTATATTCTGTAATGCTCGACTCCCAGCCGTCTGTATATTCTGTAGTGATCGACTACCAACCGTCTGTATGTTCTGTAATGATCGACTACCAACCGTCTGTATATTCTGTTATTATCGACTGCCAACCATCTGCATATTCTGTAATAATCGACTACCAACCGTCTGTATATTCTGTACCGATCGACCACCAGCCGTGTGTATATTCTGTAATGATCGACTGCCAGTCGTCTGTATATTCTGTAATGATCGATTACCAGTCGTCTGTATATTCTGTAATGATCGATTACCAACCGCCTGTAATTCTGTAATGA